>OZ018319.1:116919629-116972129 GCA_963969495.1 Ceratothoa steindachneri
TATATTATATATATATACATATATATAATACATATATATACATATATATACATATATATATATATATATATATATAATATATATATAATATATATATATATATATATATATATATATATATATATATATATATATATATATATCCTTTCCAGACTCTCATACATTTTCCCCTTTTAGCCATCGTCATTTTAAAAGTTACAATTGCATTTCAATGATTTCAATTACATTTTAATTTCATTTCAATTATTCCAATTACATTTACCCACATATCGTGATATCAATTTTATTCACCCACATTTCGGGATTTCAATTATTTTAGTTAGTTACAATTACATTCTAATTAATTTCCTATCTACCTTACGCCAAGTTTAGTCACGGCAAAAATTCAGTGTTAAACTCATGTTCGTTTTTTATAATTAAATTCAAATTTAACCACATAATTTCAAATATGTTCCATTCCTGTTAATCCATAATAATATATATTTTGTTGTATCCTCGTTGTATATCATCCATTCCTTAACGATTTCGTGTCCAACCATTAAGCCTAACTTCGCCATAAGCTGCCGCTCGAACCATTTTTTTACGATTTAATAACCTGCCTCAAAAGCTTATAGATATAGGTTTGTTGTGAAGTTTCTATCTAGGTTCATACAACGATGGCTCAAGAGAGAAAAGAGGAGAAGGTGCTATTGAGAGGGCAATGAAGAGGGTGCATAAAGGGACCGACATACGGCGACAGCTTACCCAGGCCTGGCCAGAGAGATGAAAGTCCATTCAGTGAACCAGGCCTACATTGCGGGCATTGGGGCCGAAATGACATGTCGCCCTTACATTTACTAGGTTTACCAGCCTGCATATGGTACCGCCCTGTGAGTATGAAAGCACCAAGAGAGGGGTAGGAGCGTATAGTGGCTTGCATTCGCTAGTCGTTTCTCTCATTCTGTCAACGCAATAAATTTGTCTCGCGATGCTAATAGACCATCAGCGTGGGGCGTGGCCTAGGGAACATGCCCCAACCTCGAATTTGAAGCCAGATCTAAACTTCTTTTTCGAACCATAAAGACGAAACAACAATCCACTCAACCGTTAATCTTTATAATGAATTGACCTTGAGCTGACCTGACTGTGTCACGAATAGACTCTGTTGCCTAGTGACCCACTTGCGTTACTCAGGAAACGATTTATTGGCCCATCACACCACCATCCCTTCACCTATAAACTCCTCAACTTTACTCGATTGTTTTTTGCCACGTAAATGATTGATTCGTTTGGGTTTATTTGTTTTTTGCGTAGCTCCATGGCCCAATACGAGTCAAACAGAGTTGTTCCGTGGCGAAATTAGACATCGAGAGAGGAGTTTAAATATTATGCCATTTTATATCCCCCCTCCTCCTTCCATACACACACAAACACATACATTTAACATTCCGCTCTAACAGTAGAACATCCGACAAACGTTGCTACTAGAATGGCCAGGGTATCGTATTCTATACAACTTTTATGGGGCAACTTGGCGGTGATATACTGTTATTTATTACCAATGTTGTGTAAGATAACCATTATTAATGTTTAACGCCCTTTCTCAGACTCGTCAGAGGAAGGAAATCAGGTTAGCACCCCAGCCCCAATTTTAATCCTGGATCCGCTACTGGTGTTTTCATATCGAATCTAAGAAACCTGATTCGCAAAATGTCCACTCTGGCTTGCATATTTGTCTTTCTGAGACCGCATTTGTTCTTTATGGCATTCGGTAGACAGGCAGTGGCTTTGAATATTGCTGCCCGTTTTGCTCGTCCAAGTCTTTCAGTAATAAATGGCTTCTTAATAAGTCCACAATGCGTCGTAATTTCGTTATTGTCTTGTACCTTATAATGGGTACCTTCTAGCATCGTATTATCACAGGTAAAATGAGAAGACTCAATTGAGATACATTTATTTTCATTTAGTTTAGGTAAATCTGGATCCCTGTCACTTTTGCTTTCACTAAGCCCCTAATCTTCTGATTGCAATAAATCTCTCAGGATATCCTCGTCAATAACGAGTGTCTTTAGCTGCCATATTTTTGCTAACGTTACACTAAATGACATGAAAATGAAACTCTGACTATCTCATACACTTCTTCACATGACACTAAAACAGGAGTTACGTAAGCAAAACATGTTAGCTTTCTCTTCCTTCTCCATTCCCTCTCCCCCTGAAACAAACCCCCTCCACAACTTAGACCTCTTTGATTTATTCCATATTATTTAATTAGTTTCTCTGCGCTCAAGCCCCTTAAGGAGCAAGCCTCTTTACAAGGCCTGAGCGCGCTTTCTAAATATACATGTAATTGTTATTTTTATCGGATTGCACGGGTAGTGCTGACTTTTATTTTTTTATGTTATGTTTATATGATGGAGAGTGAGCAGGCCTAAATATAGGCCTATTTTGTGATTTCGGCGGCTGTACCTGGCAGGCGGCCGACAAAGGATAAAATAAAAGGTAAGGTATACGGCTCTGAAGAACCGTATATTATTATTCAAATCAAAATGATGGAGACCATCACTAATTAATGCCTAGGCCTTTGTTAAGTTAAAAAACCTGCTTAAACAAGCAGATGCCCAAAGCGCAGAGAATCAAATTGGCGAGATGAGGTAGCTAATATTAACGGGGAATATGTCTATGTTCATTTGCTCCCGGCAAATTTATCCCACACCTTCGTATATGATAAGTCATGACACTAGACTGTTATGGCTATCCTTCGAATTCGAAGACGACTCAAGCTTCACTCGATGAAAATGGAGATAAATTTATGGTGGCTGTCGGTTGTGCCAGCGAAGATGACTATGTGGCTCAATGCGCGACTCTGCTACAGAAATGACACTCTATTCCGGGGTATTTTGGCTACTGGACTGGTGGATAGTGGTGCCGTTGTCTTCTCGCCTCTCTCTCGTTGTGGATGGACTGCCCAAGGCGCGACAGTCCCTCCATACACGTCTATCTCCATGCTGGTCGGTCACTGGCTTTGACTTCCAGAGTAAGGAATTCAATATTACACTTTTTTAAGGTTGCTTTTACTTGATCTTTATAGCGTTTCATTGGCCCACTTTGTTTATGGTGTCCCAGTAGGATTTGTTGATAAAGGATTTGTCGAGGTAGTCTATCATCACTCATGCGAATTATATGTCCAGTCCATCGCAGTTGTTTTTGTGCAAGCATGGTCTCAATTGAGGTTGTGCTGGCGCGTCGAAGGATTTCTACATGGAGAATTTTGTCTCTCCATGTTAGCTTGAGAATCTTCTGCATCTTTCTTATATGAAATGTTTTCAATTGTTTTATATGCCTTCTGTAATCAGTCCATGTTTCAGCACCGTAAAGTAAAGTAGTTATACATACAGCGGTGTAGACTGCTATCTTCGTTTTTAGGCTGAGGATATCGTTTTGGAAGACTCTTATGCGCAGTTTTCCAAAGGCTACGGAGGTTTGATTTATTCTGTTGCAGACATCTTCATCTATATTATACTTATCTAACAGGATGCTGCCCAGACATTTGAAACTTGTTACCTGTTTAATGTCATCAGCGTTGATGTGGAAAGTTAGACGTGGTTCTGGATTTTCTGTTTTATTGACATTCATTTTCAGACCCATTGCTTCGTAAAGACCGGCTATGACATTGACGGATCTTTGTAGAGCAAGTGGTGTGTGTGTGCAATCAGCGCACAGTCGTCTGCATATTGAAGTTCCAGAATATGATTGGTCACAGTTTTTGTGCGGGCTTGAAGTCTTCTTAAATTAAATAGGTTGTCATCATGTCGGTACTGGATAGCAACCCTGTCCACCTGAGGGGTTGCGTTCTGACTGAGTAAGGTGATAGCAGATATAAAGATGTTGAATAACACTGGGGCTAAGACACATCCTTGCTTGACACCAACTTCAGCGTTAAAAGGTTCGGATCTTTCTCCTGAGGCAAATACTGTTGCTGGCATGCCATCGTGTAGTTTCTTCAGAATTGAGAGGAATTTTGGAAGGGAGCCAAGCATTTCTAAAACGATCCATAGTAGTTCCCTATTGACTGTATCAAAAGCTTTTTGAAGGTCAATAAAAGCTATGCAGAGGTATGTGTTTTGCTCATTGCACTTCTTTTGTAGTTGTCTTGCACGGAATACCATGTCGCAGGTGCTCCTGGCTTGTCACAATCCGCACTGTTTCTGGCAAAATGCTCTCTGATATATGGCGACATAATCTGACAAGCATAATTCTTTTCAGAATTTTAGAGGCCACTACCAGTAGAGAGATTCCTCTGCTATTTTCACAGAGTGCTTGATCACCCACCTTTTTGTACACAAACACCATGTCAGATTTTAGAAATTCAGTGGGAGGTTCTTCGGAATATCCAAATGATAGACATGAGCTCATGTATCTTTGAGTGCAAGAAATAGCCACCTTCTTTGTACAGTTCAGAGAGAAAGCCATCTGGGCCAGGTGATTTATTATTTTTTAAGGATTTTATGGCGTTAAGAGTTTCTTCAAAAGTTGAAAGTTCGTCCATCTCCATTGCTAGAGGAAGCTGAGGAATTGCATCTAAAAGGTTTGACTCTATAGGGTTTCTATGATTCAACAACAGGGTTTGGAAGTCCTGTCCCCAGCAATTTAGAATGGCTGTTTTGTCTTTTAGGAGATTGTCATCTTGTGATCTAACAGGGGCTAAATTGCGTTTTACAGGCCCATAGATAGTCTTCAGGCCGTTGTAGAACCCATGTTGGCTGTTATTATCAGCAAGGTGTTGCAGGTTCTTTGCCTGGTTGGCCCACCATTCATTTCCATATCACGAAGCTTGAGTTGAGTTTCCTTTTTTAAATTATCAAAAGTTAGTTTTAGATGTGCGGAACTTGGGTTTGAGAGCCAGACACCATGGCCAATGTTCTTCTGCGTCAGCAATATTTGAATATCTTTCGCATTTTCGTCAACCCAGTCTTTATGGTGTCGAGGTTGAAAACCCAGAGTATCCTCTGATACTGCTCCAGAGTAGAATGAAGAGTGGTCCAGATGTCGCTAGCTGTCACAGTTGGGGGTTGATGGCCTTGCATCAAATTCTGTAAGCTTCTTTCAACCTGTTGGTATTTAGCTTTTTTGAGGAGCATGTTCGCTGAGCTGGGGCATATTATAAGATTTAGCTTGCAGAGTAACATAGTATGATCTGTTGAGTACTCTGCATCTCTCATTGCTCGTGTGAGGTAAATGTCCTTTTGGTCAGTCTGCCTGGTTATTATAAAATCAATCATATGCCCATAATTGGAACGTGGGTGAGTTCAAGTGGTTTTATATTTGTTCGGAAGTTGAAATTATACTCTGAACAAAGTGCTTGCAGTCTGAGACCATTAATGTTCATTTTCCCCATTCCATGTTTGCCAATGACCTGTGGCCAGAGATGGGCTTGTTTTCCTACTCTTGCATTAAAATTCCCAAGCAAGAGGATTTTGTCTTCTTTGGGTACTGCGACTAGTGTTGAATGTAAGGATTCATAGAATGCATATTTCTGTTCTTCACTGGAGTCTAGTGTCGGAGCATATGCACTAATTAGGGTGGTGAAGCGGTGCTTTGCAAGTGGTATACGCCATGTCATCAGTCTTGGAGATATGCCCAACATAACATAGCACAACATTATTTCACGGATGACAAAAGCCACAAGGGACTATGTCAAAACCCACCTATAAAATGTATCCATAGGATTGTGTCAGATCATGCATCTACAAAAAGCATCATCATCAAGACTCGTCAAAATCCAAATCAATCGTAATATACAATAGTAAAAACTGGATCCACAGCAATGAGTCCAGAATACCTCCCAAAGTTAACCCTCCCTCCCCATATAATCATCTGATCTGCATTTGAATATATTCAAGTTTGGACTGTCTCCCACTTTATTGGTGAAAAAATATTTTCTAACATCCAACCTGCACCTTTGTTTTTTAATTTTTAAGTGGTGACCCCTAGTCCTATTACTACCTTCCAACTTAAATAACTTGCTAAAATCCAACTTATCCATCCCAGAGCACATTTTAAAAAGCTCAATCATATATCCCCTTACACATCATCTCTCAAATGAGAACATATTTAGTAGCCTCAGTCTATCTTCATATTCAAGGTGCTTCAGGGAAGGTATTATTTTTGCTGCCCTCCTTTGTACTGACTCGAGCATGTCTAACATGTGGTGACTATGTTTGTATACAGTACTCTAAATGTGGCCTAACATACGAGTTGTAGAGTTTAAGGATAACCTCTATACTTTTGTAGCTAACATTCATCTTAATGTATTCTAGCAAGCTATTTGCTCTATTTTTTGCCTCAATACACTGCTTTGAGAACTTCAGTGACCTATCTACTACTACTCCCAAGTCCCTCTCACCTTTAACTGAATTCAGCCAACGCCCATCCATTTCATAGCTAAACTCTCCATTATCCATCCCTATGTTAAGAACTTTGCATTTTTTAAGGTTAAAAGTCATTTGCTACTTCTGAGCCCAAGTTAATAACTTATTTAAGTCGCTCTACAATTTAAAGCTACCCCCAACTTCTTTGAATACAGCTGCCAATATAGTGTCATCAGCAAAAATTGACACTGCTATTTACAGCCTCCCCAAGATCATATATATAAACTATGAATAATAAAGGGCCTAGAACGGATCCCTGAGGTACGCCACTGATAACGAACCTCTACTGTAACCTCACCCCCTTCAGCACAACTCTCTCTTTCCTGTCTTTCAGCCATTCAGTTATCCAATTCAAAACTTTACCACATATCCCATGCATTTTTAATTTATGAACTGGTCTCCTCTGTGGAACCTTATCAAAAGCTTTGCTAAAAGCTAAGTAAATTACAGTAACATTCTCTCCTTCTTAACCTATTGTTTAGTAACATAATCCATAAAATCCAGTAAATTTGTCAAACACGATCTACCTCTTCTAAACCCATGCTGAGCATCATTTATTAACTTATCATACTCTAGATGGTCAGAAATCCCCTTACTATCTTTTCAAGGATTTTACAAACGAGAGAAGTTAAGCTTACCGGGCTAAATTATTCAGGTCCTGTTTATTTCCCTTTTTAAAAGTTGGCACTACATTCGCTAATTTCCAATCATTAAGTATTTCTCCAAACTCAAGAGCTACTGCAATACTATCTACACCTTCTTTGAGTAACCTAGAATGAAGGTTGTCTTGGCCAGATGACTTACTAGTATTTAACACCAATATAAGCCCTTTAATTATTTCCCTGTTCACATTAATGGTATGCAACACTACTTCCCTTGATCTAGAATTATCATTAATTAATCTATCATGATCCTCTTGTGTAAATACTGAAGAAAAATGATCATTAAGAACCTCTACTATTTTTTCATCAGATTCTTTCAAAACCCCTTCATATCTAATAGGACCTATTTTATCACTGTTAGATTTGTTATTAATTCTATAATAGCTAAAGAATATTCTTGGATCTTTATTATTACTTTGAGTTAAATTAATTTCTGCCGCCCTTTTGCTCTTCTTAATAATCTTATTTAGCTCATTTCTGGTCGACCAATAACACTGGTCTGCGTTGTTTTCAAGGTCAAATATATAATACCTGATTTTAGTTCAGTTTTTTGCACTTAATTTGAAAATCATGCTCATTTTACCCATTCAGGTTAGGTTTTTGAAATATGAGCACATACCAAAAACTCCTATATTTCCAAATATTTGTTGTGAATGAAACACATAATAGCAAATATTGGACCGATTTATTCAAAGAAGGTTTACAGAATATTTTTAATAGATAGCATGAATAGTACAATGCATAAAATAAGCTACTTATGGATGAATGATCTCTTCAGGGACCTCCAATTGTGCCGAGCAGACACCACATCCCTCTTAAGGCACCAAAAGTAGTCAGCCAGAAAGTTCACATCCCATTGGCCTTGATAGCATTCCTCCATGACACGGATGTCTTGGTGAAAGCGCTCACCCTGTTCTTCACTGAATTCTCCGCAATTTTCTGGAAAATTGTCCAGATTGGACCGAAGAAAGTGCATTTTCTCTGACATACGCGCACCAAGTTTGCGGAAATTCTCCATTAAGTCATCAACCATCTTCTGGTACTGAGGACTTCTGTGGTTACCAAGGAAGTTTGCAATGACTAACTTAAGGGACAGCCAGTTAGAGAGTTCAGTAGATTTTAATGAATCATCAAAACTAGAGTCTTTTATGAGTTCTTTTATCTGATTCGTTTGAACTTGTGGTGGAGGAAGGCAAATCCTCCACCTTCCCTGTCCAGTGCTTTTACAAAGTTCTTCATTAGGCGAAAGTTGAAGTGTACGAGTGGAGGTAACACCTTGCTCGGTTCAACCAGAGGGTGGGACAGAACATTGTGTGACCCTGGTTCTAATCCTTGTCTTGATGGCCACTCTTGTCTGACATGATGCTGGTCGTCAGCCCGACTATCCCACAAGCACAAAAAGGATGGATACTTTGTGTACCCAACTTGAAGCCCTAGGATGAGTCCAACAACTTTAAGATCTCCACAAATCAACCATTTATGTTCCTGGTAATTGATAGCAAACAACAGACATTCCATGCTGTTGTGGGATTCTTTCATTTCAGCCGAGTGTCCAACAGGGATTGATGAAACATTATTTCCGTTATTCAAAAGAACTGCCTTGAGACTTCTGTTAGACGAGTCAATAAAAAGTCTCCATTCCATGGCAACATACTTCATACCCATTAATTTCATCAGTTCAGCAATATTGTTACAGTAGATCAGTGAAGACGCTTCATCGAACATAAAGAATTTTCTGAATTCGCTCTCGCGTTCCCGATACCAATAGAACTTGTTCCTGGGGCAAGTAGATGTTTCTCTCGAAGACGAGAACCCAGCAGCTGGGCAGACTCCTTAGATAGGTTCAGGTTTCGTGTCAAGTCGTTGAGTTCTGCTTGGGTCAATGGCACCGATCGGTTGTCCTCTTCTGGCTTGTATGCACCACACTAACCTGTATCAGTCACGTCAGTAGATTCGGAATCAGAACTAGATTCCATGATGACATCCGGTTCAGGAACAGGAACATCTGGTCCATGGGGGATAGGCTTTATGGCGGAAGGAACATCAGGGTATTGAACATGGTGCTTGTTCTTGCGATTGATGCCTTTTAAATTTGTCATGCAGAAGTAGCAGTTGGTAACGTGATCTTTCCTTTCCCTCCACACTATTGGGACAAAAAATGGCATACTCTTTCTTTTCCTATTCCTCCAATCCCATAAGTTCTACACACATGTTTTGCAGCAGATATGGGGAGCAAATGCCTTATCCTGGTCTCCTAGTTTCCCTCCAAAATAAGCGTAATAAGCCTTTTTCACAACATCCGTAATTTTCGCTTGATGGTCTAGAAGAACCACGTGTCCGCAGATGAAACAAAATTTGTTAGGATGGTTCTTACACTTCCGATCCATCGTACTGCACAACCAAACCTGAAAAGAGAAAGAATAACTAGTTATTTTAGGTAACCCATGACCAGCTGTGGCAAAAACAAAGCCCATATACGCCTGGATGATAGCGCCATTTGGGAAAATATGCTGTAATAAAAATCGAGTGTATCTTAGAAACCAGACCCGACCAAAGAAAATGAATGATATTTTTTAATTCAGCACGCAAGAAGGATCCTAAATCAGTTGGAAAACCCTTGACCTTTGGAAAAAAAGTTTGGAAACGCAGGCCAGTGTAATGATTTAAATTCTCAAAAGTACTTTCTCTCTGTAATCTCTGGTATACCCTTTTCTTCTCAGAAATTTTCTTAGCTATCTCGTGATTCCACCACAACAGCTTCCTACATTTCTTCCTAATAGCCTTCATTGGAATACAGTGCTCCTGGACTATGTTTAGTATAGTCATAAAAGTGTCCCACATCTCATAAGTATTCTTTTCCCTGAATTCTATATCCCACCTAATGTGATTTAATAATTTTCGTAATTTATCGTAATCTTCCCTATAAAAATTTGGAGTTTTTGTGAAGTTTGTTGATGTTCTACCTTTCACTATTGCCAAGTTAAAATGAACCATTTGATGATCACTATTTCCTAATGCTTCCCCGACAGTCAATTCCTGAACCAAATGATCATCATTTTAAAGAACCAGATCTAAGATATTGGCACCCCTTGTTGGCTTATTAACAAATTGAGTCAAAAAATTATCTACAAAGCATTCTATAAACTTACAACTTGCTCTATCCCTTCCTATCATATTTTGCCAGTCCACAGAATTTAAATTAAAGTCACCAAGAATAACTATATCTACTTCACATCCTTTCCGGGTCAGTCTGTCCGGGTGGTCTGTTAAAGGCTCCCAAGTGTATTAACCTATTTTTACTGACCCTAATATTTATCCACAGTGACTCAACTTCTTCTTGCTTTATAGAATTATTTAAATTTGAAGAAATGCTATTTCTGATATAAATAATCAACCCACCACCCATCGTACGAGTATCTCCCCTTTGATTAATGCACATATCATAATCCTGTAGTTCAAATGCTTATTGGTGATTCAGTTATTTTGGGGTTAATTTGTTACGTATGGCAGAGTCAACTCCATGGATTTTCGCTTCGTATTCATCATAGTCTTTCCAGTAGACTGTATATCCCTCACCAACCTCTGTTAAACTATCTTCGCCTGGTAATCTCGTTTCGCTCAGTACCACAATGCAATATTGTATCTCTTTAGTTCATGGGCTATAATAGCTGTTCTGCGTCGAGGTCTGATTTGGGGTTCATTATCTAATAAGGTTCTGATATTCCACTCAGCAACTCTAAGTGGTATTTTCCTTCTTAAGTTTACGACCGCAGTCAGGTATGCCTTGGCAGACGCGGTCTTCTGCCCAAGTTGTTGTACGGCTGCCTTTTTTTTAAACCGAGTCTTGGTAACGGTCCTTCCCATCCCTGGGTGAGCAGTGAGGCTTCCGTCTCCGGCTGCTCAGACATATTGAGAGCACACAAAAGCTGAGCCAGACCTTTCCGCCACTCAGCCAGCGGCGATCACCTCAACACCGCTCGCGTGCAGGAATCAAGCTCGCAGCTCCCAGCCACATCCATGGCCTGCCACTTACACCTTATCCTGTCACCGAGGGACTTTTGATGATGATGGGTTTCTGAAGGGATGAGTGTTTGAAGGGGATGATTGAGTGAAAGAGATGAGAAAAAGATGAGTGGAGGTGGGCTTGCGCAGTGAGTGGATTAATGTGGAGAGGGGCTTGCGCTGGGTCTATCCCCACAGCTTAGACTCACACAGAATTGATGGTTGCAAGAGTTAATCAGGGCGACCATCGACTGTGAGAGGTTGCAGAGGTCTGCCGACATCCTGTTTGTCGAAAGCCACCCAATGTGAGACCCCACTCACAGCTTTTTCATTCGGGGTTGTGCTCACGTAAACCTATCCCAATCAAGAGTAACCCACAGGTCGGGTGGGTTTATTCTCGCTGATGAAAAGATCTCCTTACAGCTACCCTCACCTGGTTTAGCCTGCTGGTTGAGCAGTTTGTCAAGGTGTGGCCGCTGGTCTAACACGCCAGCTTCTTGGAGCCACAGGTGAGGGCTGGGTGCCAGTATGGGAACCAATGTCATCTGGATCACTCTAAAAGGGAGAAGCGCAACCACCAGAGTACAAGGGTTTACGTGACAACTAAACCCCAGGCACGTCCAAATCTTCGTTTTAGTTCGTTATAAATATGTGTGGGAAAATGTGATAATAAGCGGTATTTATGCATAATTGCTAGCATGTTGATAAATGGGGTAAACGTTAGCAAATTATTAAAATAAAACGGTAATATTTCATAGTTACCAGTGTTCCCTTGTAAAAGTGATGCATTTAATTAAATCGAATTTACCAATAAAATTAAATTGTTCCCAAACTTCCTAACCTAACCTAAATTCGATTAATATATTTAATTTATCATGTTAACAACGAAGCTCTTTAGGTATGAAATATTTCGAGTTAATTTCAATAATTGGCTTATGTCTATTACTCTGACCAAAGATGCTAGTAACTATGCATAATTAGCGGTAATATCATTAAAAATATTGTTTTTGTCAGGCTAAAAGACCTCTTGCGCTTTTCTACAACGTCACTTCAAGATGATACGAAGTTATGGGCCTAGATTTGATCTCCTATTAATCTTTTGTCGTAAATGGGATCCAAGAAAGACCTGAATATGCAGTTATTGCCTTTCTTTTCAGATAATTTCCATTTATTCCATTTGAAAATCCAAACAACTCGTGGGATATCCTGCAATAAAATTTCCACGAATTGATTTTACACTAATATTGGGCTGATTTATGCCCTTTTTATAGTATCTGATTGTCAAAAAAATAATGTATTTCATCGAAAAAAAAAGCCAAGGCGATATTTGAACGCACCATGATATGGCTGCATATTCAGGTCTTTCTAGGCTACCATTTACGACAAAAGATTAATAGAAGATCAAATCTAGGACCATGACTAAAGCCTAAGCCTTTTCATTACTATTTATTTAAGCTATGATAACGTCATCTAAATGCCAAAGTATATTTTGATATGAAGGAGGTAAAAATGATATCAAACCATAAATTTGCTAAAAACTAATTCAATTAGTTAATAATCGAAACTGCTAAATAAATATCAATTTTCCCGATGTAACTCGTCTACTTCCAGGAGATGAGCCGAAACTATAAAGCATGCGGCAACTCATTACATTATCAAGGCTCGTCTTCCCGCCCAACTCCGCTTTCAAAGGGCTCATCAGCACAAACTCATAGTGCCGAAGAAGTTGGAGGAAATGATGCCCGCCGGCATTATCTGACCTTCCAAGAACAACTGGGTGGCCACTTGCATATGGTTCCAAAACTTCGGAAGAATGGGTGGGGATCATGTAGTGATTTTAGAAATCTAAATACCTAAACAATGAGTGACTGGTATCCCGTGCCGAATGGTGTGGATTTCTTTTCTTTTTTTTGCCAAATTTACAAGAGAAAATTATTTTCTCGATGATGGATCTGGTGAAGGCTTCTCAGCAGATACTCGTCCGCCCGGAATCAATCCCTTCGGTTTATTTAGGAGCTTTAAATACCAGCTGTTTTCATCGATTCGGTGTTCGTATTTGTATAAGACATTTTGGTCGCAAGTTCGAGTCCCGAGGAGCCCATCACATACCTATGAGCACTCTTCGAGTGACTACAAGAGGTTGGACTGCGGATTAATCGGACCAAATGTACCGATGTGGCCTCGGAGAATTACGTAAATTCAGCGGGATGATGAATTTTGACCGCCACGAATTACATCCCTCGTGCCCATTTTTTACGCCCTTTAAACGGGTTACTCATAGGAGACACTCGGAAGAATAGCTCTCTTACGAAGAGGGGGGAGGCAGTCAAGGTTTTCACCGATGCGGCTACATAAGAAATGATAAGCCTCCTCGACACTGCATAGGGTACACCTAGGGGGCGCTCCTTATCGAAGCCAAGCAAGTGTTGTATCAAAATGCCCAATCTAACGGCCCTATTTGATACAGCTACTTGCATGGCGTGGATAAGGAGCGTCCCCCATGTGTGCCCGATGCAGTATCGAGGAGTTTTACCATAGCTAAGGGAACTGCATTCAATAGTTGCAGTTCTCACCTAGGTCAACAACGCTTTAGCTACCCACACAGTCAAGAAATGTGAGTTCTTCGGCTTAACCTCCATCACGTGTTCATCAGATGACGGCTTGGTGCATGAAAACGCATCGCATTCTTCTCAAAGATTCTAAAGCCTGCTGAGAAGAGTTTAGTTTCGTTCGAAAACCACTTTTACAGACTATCGATCACTTTATCCGCAATGGCGCCAGCTGGATTGTATGTCGTAATACACCATCAATATTCAGCACATTAAAGGACATGGCAACGGTGGAGCCGATGCTCCATCTTGCTTAGCCATTTCAGAAATGTGAATTACTATGCAATAGCAGACGCACAAAGTGATGACCCAGACCTCTCAGGCCTAGTTTAGAGCACCAGGGCACTCAAATTTTTTGACACATTTGAGTCGGGAAAATTCCTATTTTTATTGTGATGTCTGAAAAAGGAATTCACGTTCGTATATTCTTGTCGCCTTTCGAGGGGAAGTTTCGCTGCTTAGCATCGCTTTTTCTATTCAGGCACTAAAACTTCGCCAATGGCGCTTACGTCGTGGTTCATCTAGCTGGGGATTAATAAGGAAATGCATTGCAGGGCCTAAATATCCCAAGGAAAGAAGGCCACTGTGACCTCACACGATGGGCAAACAACAGCCTATGTTCGCAAAAATCTCGATAAATCTCCTTCTGTGTTAGTTGGAGTAGATGGTGTTAAAGAACCATTACAGCAACCAAAGAGCGAGTCTCCCAAAGTTTTAAGAAGTTCCCCAACATGTTACGTCAGTTTGAGGAATGATAAAAAGAGCACAGTCGCAATCAATCGCCTTAAACCTAATCGCCTCAAATCAGCGCTCACAAGAGCAGCGCGATCATCAAGGGGGGAAAAAACCCCTGCAAGTCTCTTTTCGCAGCTAAATTCCCTCTTTTCTTCTGGAATTTCAGTGCTGGGAAGTTACTTATAGAGGCAATGTTTCCTTGCGCCATGCAAATATATATATATATATATATATATATATATATATATATATATATATATATATATATATATATATATATATATATATATATATATATAAGAAAGAGCAAATACAAGTTCTGCGGGTGATAACAACCACCACCAAAGGGCTTTCGCAACATTTATTTTCTGCCTTTAAAAACTATTTTGAAGACAGAAAGAAAGATGCCGGCCGAAACTTTGTATGGCAGACTATATATAGATATAGTACAAGAGAAAGAGAAAATTAGACGCGAATGAGCAATGAGACAAGAAACAGGAGTTTTTTAGAGGCAAGAGAAAAGGACATTAGAAGAACACTAGAATTAAAGAGAGCAGAGGGTGGCACAATGAAGGCAAACCCGGTTCTGCTGATTGCCGGTCAGATGCTCTACCGTTAAGCTACCAGGCACAGTGACTCTACCTCGCCCAAAGTGTTACCCCATCAAACCAAGTATCTCCCTAAGTTAGGAGCCTCCAAGGAATTTTTATACCACATCTTACCCGCTCACAATTTAAAGGCTCACTATCTATCGCGACTTTCCTGTTTATTTTTTAAGAATTTTGAAATTGGTCACTGAGAACAATTTGAACAAGAAATTGCGAGAAGAATAATTAAATTAGATAATAAATGAAAAGTAATGGCTGTAATATAAACTTAGTAAAAGAATAAATCTCAACTTACTTGCTCTAATATAAGGTGGTTATTAAATATCCCATTCACAGTGTCTAAGTATAATATGCCTAAAGGATCCTAATAGGTAGCTATTATTAATAAATGACAGCTAAATATATACTTAGCCTGTGAAATGGTGATTAATCTTGATCTTGGAGCGAGATAATGGCTTATTTATCCATTAATTTTTATGAAACTTAATCAAAATAGCTAAATTATTATCATACGTCTTTGCACGCCGTATGAACCAAAACTTAATAACTTGCGGAATCTTTAGTAGATATTTAACAGGGTCTGTATTTACGTCTTGACACTGAGTCGTAGTAGCAGAGAAGCTAACTGCTTCTCGGTATACCAGGAGCCGTGCTAGGTGGCAACTCGAAACAATACACTTTTGCAAAGCGCAACGACGACCACCAATTAAAAGTTAATTAACAAAAGTCAATATTACTACTACTCCCAACTTACTTTAATATAACAAGAAAACTAAATTAAAATGAATATCTATGTACAATTTCCACTTTCGTTTCCGGGAGTAAAAAATATTTACGACATCCTGCGACCGAAAAGAAGAATATAAATTATTGCAATAAATTAATCATGCGTCTCTAATTTTCATTAATCCAATCTTTGATTCTATTAAATATTAACACATTTAACATTATTAACCCCTCTTCCCTATTATTTCCTCGCCTTTTACGATTCGCAGACTCACGGAAGAATTTTTCTAAAGCCCATTCATTCTCCAGGGCAAGAAACAGTTAGATGTCACCAAGGTCTTTCAGTGTTTGCCACTGATGGTGCGACTTCATGGCGGCATATCGCTTTTACCTTTTGTCCTTCCTGGATTCTTGAGACAGTGTACTTACTGGTCTCTTCCTATTAAAGATTTCGGGTTCGGAATCAAGATTTTTTAATTCTGAAGGTTTGGTATTAGGCGATTCATTTTTTGTTATTTTATCATTACACCTAATTTCTACTGGATGCAATTTATTAATGGTGCGTATTACGCTACCTAATCTAGTTTTTAATTTTGCTGTTATTACCACACCATCTTTGCCCTTATATAATTCCTGTATCAGAATGTATCAACACTACTTCCCCTTTCTCAATACTACTACTTATACCATCATCCCCACCTTTATTATTTGCAAGATCTATGAGAAAGGTCAAATAATTCTGTTTCCACTGTTCAAACCATTGTTTTAAAATTTTAGATAACTTATAGTATCTTCTACTCAGTGGAACAGTTTCCATAAACGTAGGATCCTCTATTTGAGGTGACGTAGTTATTGCAGGTAGGGAATTAAGGCGCCATCCATATATTAAATGGGAAGAGGTAAGAGTTTCTGGTTCATTTAAGTTATTATAGGTATAAGTAAGTGGTCTGTTATTAACTCTACATTCTATCTCAACTATTAAGGTACGAAGATCATCCTTATTAATGGATTTTCCATATAACACTTTTCTTAAACATCCCTTTACTACACCAATTAACCTTTCATAGAATCCTTCAAACCAGGGCGCTCTTGGGGAAATAAATTTCCATTCACATTGTCTTTCCTCTAGTTCTTTCTGTACAGCACTATCCTCCAATATTATACTGAGCAGATCTGCCCCCATCTTAAAATTTGTGGCATTATCACTAAGAATAAATTTTGGACAGGATCTTCTAGCCACAAACCTTCTAAATATATTTAAAAATGTTTCTGCCGTCATGTCCATGTCTAAGTCCAAATGAATTGCTCTAGTGGCTGCACAAGTGAAAAGAACTATATAAACTTTATGGGATTCGTTATTACCGTCTTTCCCTCCCTCATCTTTTACGGTGATAGCGCCCGTATAGTCTACTCCAACTATCTCGAAGGGTTTAGCATCCTTCACTCGTTCTTTCGGTAATGGAGGAGATTTAGGATAGGGATAGGATACTTCCTCCAGCCTTCTGCACAAAAAACATTTACTTATACATTTTTTACCCTTTGTCTGCCTTTAGGGATCCAAAAATTTTCCCTTAATTTACATAGAGTTTCCTGAACTTCTGCATGCATGCTCTGTTCGTGTGCGTTATTAATGAGTAGATCTGTTATATGATGTTTGAAGGGAAGAAGAATAGGGAATCTTATTATAATTCCAATTTATTCCCAATATTTTTTTCATTTACATCCCCATCATTGCCTATTATATTGTTTAACTGTGTCGAGTTAGTTGTCCATCCTTGTAACGGCATATTAGCTTCTTCCAACAACTCGTTAGTAATATTATACAATTTAATTAATGACCTTTCATCTTCCTCCGTTCCTAACAGATTGTCGCAATACAGCGCCGACTTTATGCGCTCAGCTATTTTTCACTTGATTATTCAAATGATGACTTAATGTCATTTGTAGTAGGAATGGTGAACTAGTAGCTCCAAACAATACTGATTTAAATCTCTTTCTAAAGGGTCACTCGGCCAAAGGAATCTCGTAAAATTACGATCCTCCTCCTGCAATCTTATTCTAAGGAAAGCCTTACTTATATCTGCTGTATAAGCATATTTATTTGTCCGGAATCTAATCAGAACGTCCATTAGTTTATCAGTTATAGTGGGCCCAGTGTAAAGACAATCGTTTAGACTAGTACCATTTTTTAGTTTCGCACTACAGTCGAATACTACTCTTCTCTTAATGGAGTAGTTTTACTCTCCCTTATTACGAGTAGGTGGGGTAAGTAATGCGTGTCTTTAGTTACTTCAGCACTAGTCACCTTTTCTATAAATCTTTTCTCTACCTGCTCTTTAATAACATTATCATATTTTTTCATAATGTTAGCGTTGGACCTCAGTTTTTTCAAACTTGCTTTTAGCCTGTTTTCAGCTAATTTGTAATTGTTTGGTAGGTTTTGGTGGTCGGGTTTCCAGGGCAGTTTAACCCAATACTTTCCCTCTTTGAATTGTACTGTATTTTTGTATTGATCTATCACTGCCTGTTCTTCATAACTAATTGTTTCAGGTTGAATCCCTATTGTATCCAACTTCCACAAATTTGACAGATCAGGACAATTATTAGACGGTTGTACACCTATATTAGTCACTAAGCTACCTGTGCTTCCTCAGTAACGGGCACGTATTTATTAGGGATGTTTCCATATAATACTAAGCCTCCCTTTGTTTTTAGGAAAGTCATACCTTTCAGTTTAACCATACCCTCTACCAATTTATTATACAGATCCGCTCCTACCAATAAATCCACATCCGTTATCAAATCTCTAAAATATGGATCAGACATCCTTACTCCATCCTTAACTAGGTGTGTTAAACAATTATTCAACCCATCAATAGTGAATCTTATTATACCATACTTTTGACTGTCCATTTCGCCGGTGAACCCAGATATTCTTAACTCTTCCCATTCTTTTATTTGTAAATTCAATTTTGCCACGAGATGTGCACTGATAAAGGTACGCTGTGAACCCTGGTCATACAGTACTTTAACTGCATATTTTCGCCCCTTAGCTTTCATGGAGCATTTCCCCACTGGCAACGCGGTCGATATTTTACGACTTGAGGCCTGCACAGCACAGACTCTCTGTTCAATGATTGGCAACTCGTCACAAAAATTTAAATGATGAAACGCATTTTTACACTTTAAACACTTATTGAGTTTTATTCGGCAGTTTTCTGTAGGGTGTTTACCGCTACATCTCGTACACAATTTTAATTCTCTTATTCTATCTATACTATTAGCATTAGTTTTATACACAGTGCATTTATTAGATATGTTTTGCCCTTGACAGAAAACACACTTATAATTATTCACGGGTTTGGTTTTGGAGGGGGAACTTTCTTCAGTATCTGTACTTATGGGAGGTTTTTCCTCATGTACTTCGTAAACCTTTGCTTCTGGCCTACTCCATTTATTAGCTACTCGTGTAGCAGACGGTAAGTTAACATCCGTTGCGGTCATTTTATGGGAACCTAAATGATCTACTAGCTTTCCCAACCCGTCTCTTAATTGTGATATTTCTAGATAATCTTCATCCATTCGGTTTTGGATATATTCCATAGCTTTAAATGGTAATTTTCTGTTTACCACCGCTACTATCATTGGTCCGCAACCGTCAACATCACATTTAGTATTTTTTAACCTGGCTATTATTATTTCCAAGTTGGCTCTGAACTCAATCAAAGACGTTAAGTTAAAAGAGGCAGCTTTTAGGTCTACTATTTTATTACAAAGTTCTTCTATTATACGTTTTTTCTTATGATAATTGTTTATAAGTATATCCTTTGCACAGTCCCAACGGCTCTCTTCACTCGGCAAACCTTCCATTAATTTCCGTGCATTTCCCGACAATTGACCTTTTAAATAATTGAATTTGTCAACCGGATTAATGTCAGAACGATCGACCGAACTTTTAAACTGATCCCAGAATCCCACCCATTCCTCCACCTCTCCACAGAAGATCGGGAGGTTTATACTAGGGAGTTTTATAGGAGTCGAGTTAGTAAGGATTGAATGCGTTTGTGTCCTATAAATACAATCCTGCACGTCATTTATTATAATTTGTATTTCTACCTCATATTCCGCTCGCTGTTCTATTAGTTCGCTCATTCTTTCTTCATTACTCGTAGCATTTATTAACTCTTCGTAATATCGAGTCACTATATCTACTTGTTTTTGTAATTGTTGACTCCATACTCGGAGTTTTGCGTAGTCACAACTAGTGTTTTGTATTTCATCGTATACCCTTTTTTTAAGGTTGTACAAAACGATTTATGACCCGGAATCTTATGAATTGTTGACATGGCGATGCTAATTTAAATTCAATTGACGAAAGTGGGAATTATTGAGGGCGAACTAATTTAAATTTATTGACCATTAAGAAATTAAAATTTTAATTAAAGTCTTACTATTTTTTCTTATAACCGCCACGGCCACAACTCGTGGTGTACTATCACATCGCTAGCAATTTATCGAAATAATTTTTCTTTTTCCATGAATATTGGTATTAATCTCGCCCATGTGGTTTAGCTTAAGCTATTTACCATTAAGTTACAGGAGCTAAGTAAACTAAGATCCGGTTCGAAGGACCATATCGCGACTTTCCTGTTTAATTTTTAAGAATTTTGGTATTGGTCACTGAAAACAATTTGAACAAGAAATTGCGAGAAGAATAATTAAATTAGATTTTAAATGAAAAGTAATGGCTGTAATATAAACTTAGTAAAAGAATAAATCTGAACTTACTTGCTCTAATATAAGGTGGTTATTAAATATCCCATTCACAGTGTCTAAGTATGATATGCCTAATGGATCCTAATAGGTAGCTATTATTAATAAATGACAGCTAAATATATACTTAGCCTGTGAAATGGTGATTAATCTTGATCTTGGAGCGAGATAATGGCTTATTTATCCATTAATATTTATGAAACTTAATCAAAATAGCTAAATTATTATCATACGTCTTTGCACGCCGTATGAACCAAAACTTAATAACTTGCGGAATCTTTAGTAGATATTTAACAGGGTCTGTATTTACGTCTTGACACTGAGTCGTAGTAGCAGAGAAGCTAACTACTTCTCGGTACACCAGGAGCCGTGCTGGGTGGCAACTCGAAACAATACACTTTCACATTCGCAAAACGCAACGACGACCACCAATTAAAAGTTAATTAAGAAAATCAATATTACTACTACTCCTAACTTACTTTAATAATATATATATATATATATATATATATATATATATATATATATATATATATATATATATATATATATATATATATATACGAGGAACGGTCAAGAAGTTTTGCAATTCGGATATAAGGAAACGAGATATGAGGAAAAGTGTTTTATTATTTTTCAATATAACTACCCTCGACTTCAATGCACTTGCGCCACTTGTCCCTGAGGCTTCGAATTCCCGACAACCAGAAATCTCCCGACTGCAGTTCAATCAACTCCTGGACGGCGAGCTGGACATCTTC
Source organism: Ceratothoa steindachneri (assembly GCA_963969495.1). Taxonomy (NCBI): domain Eukaryota; kingdom Metazoa; phylum Arthropoda; class Malacostraca; order Isopoda; family Cymothoidae; genus Ceratothoa; species Ceratothoa steindachneri. The sequence goes on from OZ018319.1 coordinate 116,940,916, forward strand.
ATCGTCCCCAAACCGGCGTCCACGCAGTGCAGCCTTGAGCTGGCGGAATAAAAAGTAGTCGCTAAGGGCCAGATCTGAACTATAGGGGATATGGTTGAGCTCCTCGGATCCGCACTCGCGTAGGCCAGCTTGTGCAACTCTGGCCTTGTGCACTTTGACGACGTTGAAGTCAATCATGGGGCGTGAGGTTTCTAGGGACCCAATGGGCAGAGACCTTTGTCGGGGATGATGTTGATAACACTTCCATGTGATATTCCAAGATCTCGCTCGATTTCTTCCACCTTCACCCGTCGATTTTCGAGGATGATCCACTACATACGGGCCACATTGTCCTCGTTGGTCACGTCTGACGGGCGTCCTGGACGGGGCTCATCTTCAAGGGACTCACGATTATGGCGGAACTCCCTATTCCAGCGAGCAATCGTTGCATAGGAAGGGGCGGTGTCGGTGTACACTGCAACCATGCGTTCATGTATCTCTTTTGCATTCTTGCCTTCCTTGGTAAAAAATTTGATCACTGCGTGGTGCTCAACCTTCTCCATTGTTGAAAAATTTGTGACTGACGATCTGCGATCAGCTACTGCTTCTTAAATAGACGAGGCAGGAGCGTGCGGCTGCAGGTCCTGACTTGTCATAACCTGTCCTAACACCCCCACAAACAGCCATCCCCATTCCTCTGTTTTACCCTACCGATTCGCAAAACTTATCGACGACCTCTCATATATATATATATATATATATATGACTTCACTAACTCTATAATTTAAGAGGGGGATTTTTTGAGTATTTGAATAATAATTTCATCTTAGTTTATTATAAGTTATGTTTTTTTTTGTCAAAGTTATTTCTAATAGTTCTTTTATAATATCAAAAACAAAATGATGAAGTTCAGAAATAAGTATCGAAACTTTGCGAATTTTTTAAAACACAAAGTATTATAAATTTGAATTTTAGTAGGAAAGCGCAAGCAACTCCTGTAGGGGGGAGTGGCGAAGCTATTGCCTGATATATATATATATATATATATATATATATATATATATATATATATATATATATATATATATATATATATATATATATATATATATATTTGAACAATTGTTAAATCCAATGAGAGATTCCAAATATGTAAATCGGGTAGATTCAATGACCTTTCTTTTGCGGAATTCCTTACACGGTTAGATTAGTTTGGCCTGTGGGAAGTCTATCAGGTGATTAAATTTGGTACTGTGCGTGTGAATATCTTTTGAGGAAGGCCAAAGGCCTTCCTCAAAAGATTTTCACAATTTTATATGTAATCTTAATTCTCTTGTCCCTTCTATTACATTTACCCTTGAACTGAGGAAAATGGGACTCTTCCTTTTCTTGACCTTTTAATTCATAGGACGCCGTAAGGTTTTAAATTCTCTGTTTATTGCAAACCGTCTAACTCTAGATCATATATTCACTTTTATTCTTATCATAGTGTTAAAATTTAACGGTCTGTATTCACTTCTAGGTTTATGCACTATTACGCCTTGTTAGTCCGGACATTTTGGATAATGAATTGTCCAATATCTTTGAAATAGGTAAAAAACTTTGTTACCCTCGTCAATTTTTGCATACTTCATTAAACTTTGCTAGGCGAACTTTTTATAGAACTGATAACCCACCGGTTTTCAATTACAAAAATTGTTTTATCTTGCCATACTTTGAAGCATTTTTTTGTCTCACCCGTATTTTTAAGCAACTTAATATCTCTTTAAATTTTAGATATGAATCCACTTTATATAAAATGTTAGTGCACATTAATACAATGAAAAAAGATGGAGTATATTCTATATAATGTTCTATTTGTAATTTACCTTACTTCGAGCAAACTGGTAAATCTTTATCTACTAGAATTTACCAACATAAGTATAATATTAGAAAAGGTGACATAAACAGCGCTTTATTTTCACATTTATCTGAAAATAACCACCTTATTGACTGGAATTCTGCAAAATTTCTTTATCATTCCGCTGATTTCACAAAAATAAATATTGTCGAGTGTTCCTTATTTGGCATCTTAGCTAATATAAATATTTCCTCTGGCTTATTTAAACTCGACCCTGTTTTAAAAATCAGGGTCTTGTTTTTGTGTATATTGCATTGGTTTGTACTATGTGATGGGCGTAGCCTTCGTATCTTTGTACCCTATATAAGGTTGTCTTCATTTTCATATATATATATATATATATATATATATATATATATATATATATATATATATATATATATATATATATATATATATATATATGTATATATTTATGTATATATTTATATATATGTATATATTTATATATATATATATATATATATATATATATATATATATATATATATATATATATATATATATATATATATATATATATATATATATGTATATATATATATATATATATATATATATATATATATATACATATATATATATATATATATATATATATATATATATATATATATAGAGAGAGAGAGAGAGAGAGAGAGAGAGAGAGAGAGAGAGAGAGAGAGAGAGAGAGATAGAAAGAGAGAGAGAGTCGCAAGGAGTCATAAGGAGACTAAGTACCCTAGTAGACCTTACGGTCCATTCAAAGAGGGTCCTTTTGGCCTAACAGCTGAGCAGGCCTAGTTCTCTAAAGTATCAATTGACACCCTCGAGGAACACACGCACAACGGTTTATGTGCCCAATCGGCGATTTTTCAAGACTTTGTCTAGTCTCGACTTGAACTGTTCAACAGAATTGCTGCTGACAACTTCAACTGGAAGTGCGTTTCAAGTACCACAGATGCTATATGTGAAAGATTTCCCACACAGATCGCGGTGGTAACACTTCAGTTCAAGTTTGTAGTCGTGATTTCTGGTTCTGTTCTCGCTTAGCTGGAAAATATCCCTGTAGTCCACATTGGCGAGGCCTCGAAGTATTTTAAACACTTCTATAAGCTGACCACAACGCAGCCTCCGGCTCTCGAACGAGAACAAATCTAATTTCCGTAACCTATCTTCGTAACTTTTGTGTCTGATAGAGGGAATCAGTTTAGTTGCCCTGGCTTGCACACGTTCCAATCTCGCGATATCGTTTCGTAACTTAGGACTCCAAAATCGTAAGGCGTATTCCAAATGCGGTCGGACAAGAGAGTTGTACAAACACAGTACTATCTCCTTGTTCCGATATCCAAACTGTCGGATAATGTAGCTTAGCATCCTTTGGGCTGTCTTCTCCGCCTCAATTCACTGTTTTAAGAACATGAGTTCATTAGTGATAGTTACACCCAAGTCCTGCTCGGTATCAGTGCATTCAATTGGATATACTGTGATTTGTGCTTTCGGTGACAGATATGCATCTCTTTGCATTCGTTCACTTTAAAAGGCATTTGACACGTGTCCGACTACTCCCCAATCTTCCGGGGATCTTCTTGTAAGCACGAAGTATTTCTTTCCTTTGCAAGGTTTATACCAAGCTTGGTATTGTCGGCAAATTTAGAAATCTTCACAACTATATTACTATCCATGTCGTTAACATAGATGATGAAAAGTAGTAGTTCCAGGACAGAACTTTGAGGAACAGCGCTAGTAACGGGCACCCACTAAAAACCTATCCATAGAAAACCACCCGTTGCCGCATGCAGCTTAGCCAGTTCTCTCTCCAAACGGCTACATTTCCGTTTATGCCCAGCGCACGCACTTTCCAGAGGAGACAGCGGTGTGGTACTCCTTATCAAAGACTTTTTGAAGTCTAAATACACAACATCCACCGCTTTATCCAGGTCGTGTTCACTGAAAACGGAGTGGAAGAATTCCAGAAGGTTCGGTAGGCATGACCGATGCCTTTGGAAACCGTGCTGAGAACTCTTCAATACCAGGCTTGACTTCAAATAAGACGATAATTTGTCCAACATGATGCCATCGAAGATAAACTAATAGGTCGGTAGTTCGATGGTTTGCTCGAGTCTCCTTTCTTGAAGATAGGAGTCACCTTCGTAGTTGACCAATTTCACGATTAAACCACCTTGGTTTAACGGAAGACCAACGTAGGCTTTTTTACATGGATAAATTGAGTTTGAAGATACATGAACGTATTTTGAAACTATTCCACAAATATTCAACATTATTACACACTTCCAGCCTCACAGCAGCCAATCCTGCACTGAGACCTGCAAAGTCTGCTCTTTTCAAATCAAGTCTCTTCGATTCACGAGCCGCAGACTCTACCTTGGGAACTTTGAATATATATCTAACTAGTCGGTGGCCACTTCCACCGAGTTTCTCGCCTACAGAGAGATCCTCAACGATGTGGTCATCAGAGGTTAAAAACAAGTCGAGAACATTTTCGCCTCTCGTCGGCTCTCTCACCCATTGAGTCAGGAACTCGTTGTTCGCGAACTCCAAGATCAGCGCGTTCTCGACACGGGGTTCTCTGGTTTCCCAGGCTACTTGAGTGTTGAAACCTCCCATGACGCTACACACTCTGTCCTCAACAAGTTCACCCAGAAGTCGGTACAGATCCCTGTCCTTTTCAACGAGTTGGGCAAGAGGTCTGTAAAACAGCAGGGTCCTGTATCTGACAGGACCTATATCTAGGTTAACACCTAGTAGCTCATAGTCGGATACGATGTTGCAGTTCGTCGATTTAAGTGTATCCTTGACATACAACATCACACCGCCACCCTCTCTGTCTGGCCTATCTTTTAGGAAGAGTTGGTAACCGGGAATCGTGAATTTCCCCTCGAAATCTGAGTTTGAGGTTTTTACCCACGACTCTGTTATGGCCACCATCTCAGGTTCTTCCGTTGCTACGAGGCCTCGAAGCTCAAGAACTTTGTTACTGATCGACCTCGCACTAAACAGAAGAACATTCAGAGAGTCCCCGAATGTAGAAATCCCTACGCTCTTCCGTTTCCCGGCAAATTTGGTGGCGAGGAGGCATCCCTATTTGCGACCTCTGACAAGTTCGTTCCAGGAGTGACACGGGCGTACTGGCGCACGCCTGTTCCACGACATATTGTATGATGTTACAGAGTACAGCTTTTTCTTTCAAGAAAAGATCCACTCCATCCCTTTGTTTGAGATCGTTTCTACCATAAAATGTGGGGTTAGGGTCCACAAAAACGACCCCTTCCGCCGTACACGAATCTGACAGGCGTCGGTTCAAGGAGATGTTCCTCAAGTGAGCTATCCGGCTTGGAACTCTTCTCGAGAGAGAGCATCCCGATCACGACACGTCTGCGGGTTTTCAGGACTTACATTGCCTCCTTTGAGGTAGAGGTCGTTGCCACTTACTATCAGGGCAACGACTGAGTTCTCAGAAATCTGAGATTTCTCCGCCTCTACCCTGATTCGGTGGAATCGAACATTAAAGTTGTTTTAAAATTCCAATCACTTGATTGGCTCGTTTCCCCTAACGTTATGATCAACCAGGCGGAATAAATACCACCTAAAAATTGTTTTCTTTCATTCAATCTGATTCCGACTACACATTTCATTGGTAAAGGAGGAAAGAATATATCAAGCCGCTCTGAAGATGATCGAATAAGATCGAAAGCTCAGCAATTTAGTTTGGTTTCTACCAAACCCATTCATTTAAAAGAAAGATGAATACAAGACAAGTGATCTACCATCTACAAGATGGAATAAAAAAGACAGAAGAATAGAAAGTTACCAAAAGAAATTAGAAAGAAGGTAGAGAGAAGTATTGGTGAAATATAAGTACAGGTGTAGGTAGAAAGTGTGCCAGGGGATCTGCCATGTCAGTAGTAATATTGTAAAAAATACATTAATGTTCAAACAGTACTATATAATACATAATATTCCATTTGTAAAGATAGATTAACAATTACTCCAGATTTACAGGGTCACCCCCCCCCAAAAAAAAAAAACGGGCCTGCACACACTTTTTGTGATATATCCTTCATTCATTCATTAACTAATCACCCTTACTTTGCAGGACATGACATAAGCAACGCCTGTGAACACAAATAGATCTCAATGGCAGCTCCAGCAAAGAATATACTGCATTAAACATTACTACAAGACAGATTCGTTCAAGAAATTGCAGGACACTTTCGTGCATCAGTTCGAATGTGAAAAAGCCCCCTCCAAGAGCAGAATTGTGGACTGGGTGGACCACTTCGAGAACTATGGGACAGTGTAGAACCTCAATGCAGCCAGTGACAACCTTCCAAGCTATTCAGGACGCCCAGGAAGTGTACAGCTGAGCTGGTCGAGAGTGTGAGAGAGTCAACTCAGCAGAGGCCAAAACGCTATGTGCGCAAATGAAGTCAGTCCCTCGGTATATCCCGTGAGACTTGCAGGAGAGTGCTAGTAATGGGGGTAAAGGCCTACTCTCATACAAGGAGCAGAGAAAGGCTATGGCAGTCAAGATACTGGAGAAGATTCAGGAGACCTCAACTTTCCTTAACCTCCTTTGGACCTCAGATGAAGCTCGCTTCCATCTTGAAGGAAAGGTAAACTCGAAGACAAATGTCTTCTGGGGAACCTCCAGACCAAATGAGGTAGCCACTAAGCCCCTACACTCCCCTAAGTGAACGGCATGGACTGCAATCTCAGCCAGAGGCATCATCGGACCATTGTTCTTCGAGGAATCTGGCGCGCGACAGTGACAGTCACCAAGGAGCGATATGTTGAGGTCCTCAAAACATATAGAAAACGCGTTCCAATATTGTAACTGACAATACTCGCAAATTTTGTAAGCGCTCCCTATCTCACTCTCGCCCTCGCTTCCATCCAACAAGGTTCGTTTATAAATTGTTCCAACATCAGGTTTGTAAATCCACCTCATAATGTGTGAGTACTCTACTTATATATATTTATTTGTTACAACCCATTTTACGTATTACCATTTGTGATCCTTTTAATTTTCTTTCACATATCCTTTTACATATCGTCTAAATATCCCTTAATTAACCATCAAATATCATTCCTAAATTCATAAATGAACAATTCTCTTTAATCCTCTCACAACACTTCCTCGTTTTATACCAATTGTGTATCTTATATTATATCAAATCGTATTTGATTCATAATGTGTTCAGCTCAGGCTGTCCCGTTAGGCCTACTCTCTCTATTCAACATTCATTCAAGCAAATGTGTGTGCCAGGAATTATATATAGAAATATATATATATATATATATATATATATATATATATATATATATATATATATATATATATATATATATATATATATATATATATATATATATATATATATATTTATGCTATTTAGGTCAGCAATATAATAACTAGCACACATAACCATAAGAACCCTTTCTCAGAAGAAGCCCTGCAGATGAAGTACACACCTAAGATGCCTCAGGCAACCAAAACAGAAGAGAAGACAAGGGGTGGGGGGGGGGACACAAGTAAAGGACGCAAACCAATAACCAAAAAGAAGACTGATCTCCGCATCGGGGCCTAAAAGGGAAGGGAACTCGAGGCTAGGAAAAACGACACTACCGAAACAGACAGCTGCGACTACATAGGCTCAATCATGGGACCACAATGAAGGTCAAAGAAAAAATCGACGAAAAAGCTAGATGGAGAGGATCTCAATCTCAAAATCGATGCCCACGGGGACACATTCTTCCCCAGAAAAGTAACCACCTCACAAATCTTCTAGGGCATCCGAACAGGGAAGCTCACCGACGTGAACGAGAAGAGGGTAGAAGAAGCCCTCTTCCTCGCCGACAGAGTGCTTCACGATGAAACCTTCTCGACCCTGAACCCTAAGAGTACAATAAAAGAAAGAACGGAAAACTAAGACAGAAGAGAATGCAGACTAACAAGGACAGGACAATAGATCTAAAAATAAAGATACTAAACTACACGACAGTAGGAAAAACTGCATTCAGAAAACGTATGACGGATTGGCGATCGCGATAAAGCGGGAACTCAAGTTCAAACTACTACCAGAACTTGATGAGTCCTTTTTGGTGATCGTGATTTTAACAATAGTAGGAGATTTTGTAGTGGCGGTAGCGCATCAACCACCAAGGAGACGGTACATGTCCCTACACAATTTCAGCGTGCTTTTTGGTCACCGAAGGAAAGTATTCTTCAGGGATTGCCTTAATGAAGAACTGGGTGCACCGAGTTACACTAGGACCAACGCAAGGGGAAGGAATCTGGAACTCTTACTGGACCGCAACATGTTCGAAAGAGTTGCACCTGACTTCCCCACATACGTGACATAATGCTTCGCTACGAGACCTGACATAATCCTGACTAACTGCGACTTTCCATTTAACCATCATAGTTCGCAGGGGCCTCCTGCCCCGAGTGAACACATTCCTATACTCACAGCCATCAGCCTCGCGCCCATTCAGATTCTAATACCACCGCGATAATTTTTTGCCCAATCTAACTGGGAAAGGTACCGGGAAATGCAGAGTGAATATCAACCAGCAGACCTGAGTGAGGCAAATCTCAAAGAGATAGACGAAGAGTTGGAAACCCTACCTAACTCGATTATCAGGGCAGACAGGTAGAGCGTTCCAACAATATCCTACAGAACGCTCCCCAGCCCAGATGGATTATCGAGATAAGGGAGATCGCAAATGAGCATAAAGAGCTATATGATCGGTTGAGAAGATTGGAAAAGAACAGATAACTAGTCGCCAGGATGCATCGCCTCGAAGCCGAATTGACAAAAAGAATTAGGGACCAACATGAAGAAATATGGGACCGACTAATACAAAAGATCGAGGACAAAGACAATCCAGATAAGTTCTGGATACAAATAAAAAAACTCAGGGGAACAAACCCAAGGGGAAAAAACACTCATCAAGGAGGACGAATCATCGAGGATTCAAAACAACTCGAAGTACGATTCAGGAAGCACTGAAGAGAAGTCTTCTCCATACCACCAGTGGGCAATGAGGACTTCGACCTAGAGTTTGAAAGCGAAGTTATTGACGAGTTAAATTAAGTTATTGAGTGGACCTACCCAAGCCCGTGCGTCTCGGAAAATAGGGAGACAACGGAACACGGTAGAACAATAACTACTCAGGAGCTCGTCGATGCCATCTGCCATCAAACCCTTGAACCAAAAGGCTCCAGGATGGTCAGGTATAGCGAAAATACATATAACCAAAGAACCACCGCAAGTGCATCGGGGAATATTGAATATAATCAGCACAGTCCTCACCAACGGCTTCCTCACCGATGCGTTTAAACTTGCAAAGTTAATATTCATCCGAAGGGAACAGACTTCCCGACCAGCTCATAAACTACAGGCCTATCTCCCTCCTAAAATTTATTGGCAAGATCTTTGAAAAAATCATTGCCGACACTGTGCTTGATTCGAATCCCACCACTGTATATAATTTTTCTAATTGGGAAAAAACTTTTACGGAAGAAAAATGATTCTGTTTTTTTGTTTCTTGTAGTTTGCTGGATATATATATATATATATATATATATATATATATATATATATATATATATATATATATATATATATATATATATATATATATATATATATATAAAGAAATATGGGACCGACTAATACAAAAGATCGAGGACAAAGACAATCCAGATAAGTTCTGGACACAAATACAAAAACTCAGGGGAACAAACCCAAGGGGAAAAAACACTCATCAAGGAGGACGAATCGTATATCGAGGATTCAAAACAAGTCGAAGTACGATTTTAACTTGCCTTCGTGCGTTTTTTTGTTTTTTTGCATTCTTTTAAGTGTTATCAATTATTGTACCTTCCCCTTCTCATTAGACGATATAGTCGCTGAACATGGTCCTAGTAAAGGTCCGAAACGTCCGGCCAATAAATGATTAGTATAATCACCTGGGTCTTCATATTCCTGCTATATAAATATATATATATATATATATATATATATATATATATATATATATATATATATATATATATATATATATATATTGATGGTAATTGCTTTTAGAGAGCCTGAATTTAATTTTTAGCAGAAATCCCAAGGCAAGGAAAATTGCTGCTGACATTTTTTATTTATTTGGTGGCGACGTTTCGCCACCATAATACAGTGATCTTCTTAGGCCTATAAAATATATACTAAAGCACAATTCTAAAGGTAAAAATATAACATTGATAGTTTTAGCTTTGAATAGTAAATAGTGATTTGTTGTCGGTTCCCCTACTACTTAATTAAATTAAAAAGTCAATAGTACGTAGTATATCGTTTAATTATATATATATATATATATATATATATATATATATATATATATATATATATATATATATATATATATATTTAATAGTTCAATATAAATATTAAGCTCATAATCCTACTTATGAAATTTAAGTAATTTTTGCAGTTACTAGCTAAATTATAAAGAAAACCCCAAACCTGTTTTTTTACTATCAATTTAAATTTAAATTTTAGAAATTGTTTATACTCTAATTTTTACTATTCAAAGCTAAAACTATCAATGTTATATTTTTACCTTTAGAATTGTGCTTTAGTATATATTTTATAGGCCTAAGAAGATCACTGTATTATGGTCGCGAAACGTCGCCACCAAATAAATAAAAAATGTCAGCAGCAATTTTCCTTGCCTTGGGATTTCTGCTAAAAATTAAATTCAGGCTCTCTAAAAGCAATCATCATCACTATATATATATATATATATATATATATATATATATATATATATATATATATATATATATATATATATATATATATACCAGGCAATGGCGAATGGCGGAAAAGTACAGGGAGAAACAGAAGGAATTACATATGGTTTTTATAGATCTGGAGAAAGCGTATACAGAATACCAAGACAAGAACTATGGAGATGCTTGAGAGAAAGAAAAGTGCCTGAAAAATATGTAAGATTGGTCAAGGAAATGTACAGAAGTGTCAAAACACGGGTAAGGAGGGGAGTAGGAATGACAGACAGTTTTGGAATAGAGGTGGGGCTGCATCAGGGCTGTGTGTTAAGCCCCTTCCTCTTTAACATTGTCTTTGACGTGTTGACTGAGAACGTGCGAGTGGGGATACCCTGGGACATGATGTATGCAGATCATGTGGCTTTAATCAGTGAGTCTAAAGAAGAGGTAGAACAAGGATGGATGACTGGAGATTTGTAATGGAAAACAGAGAGATGAAGATAAGTAGAAGTAAGACAGAATATATGAAGTGTACAGAAGAAGAGCAGGAAAGAGGTTAAAACCTTAGGTTAGATGGTATGGAAATAAAGAGAGTAGATGCCTTTAAGTATTTGGGATCTACCACATCAGCAGATGGAAATGAAGATAAGGAATTAACCAGGAGGATCCAAGCGGGATGGAAGAGTTGGAGGGATGTATCAGGAGTTCTGTGTGACAGGAAAATGCCAGTGAAATTAAAGGGAAAAGTATACACAACTGTTGTAAGACCAACTATAATGTATGGAACAGAGGCATTACCTGTAAAGAAGAGTAATGGGAAGAGGATGGAAGTAGCATAAATGAGGATGTTGCGATGGATGTGTGGCGTGACGAGGGAGTTCAGGATCACAAATACAAAGATCAGAGGCACAACAAAGGTGGCGGAGATTTCGAAGAAGAAACAGGAAGCAAGACTTAGATTGTATGGACACATAATGAGGAGGGATGGAGAGAGTGACGAGAGAAGAGCTTTGGAGATCGAAGTACAGGGAAGGAGGAGGAGAGGAAGACCCATGATTAGATGGAGAGACTGCATACAAGCTGACATGAGAGAGAAGGGACTGGAGACCAACATGGCAGGAGAGAGACCTCATATAAAGACGGGCTAATAAGCTGACGACGAAGAAGAAGAAGTTAGTGACTGCAAAAATTACTTAAATTTCATAAGATTATGAGTTTAACATTTATATTGAACTATTAAAAAAATATATTATTAAACGATATACTAAGCATTATTAACTTTTAAAAGCAACATTTTAATTTAGTTAAGTAAGAGAGAAACCGACTATAAATCACTATTTAATTTTGGGTCGAGCTCTTTTATATATAATGTTTCCAAGATTCGAAGTATAATTAGGTATTTATGTGAATTTAAAACTTCGAAATCCTTAATAGAGATATCGCTTTTACATTTTATTGCGTGATCTCTGATCGCTCAATTTTCTTTAGTTTGAAGTATTTTGCCAGTTCGATTACTTATGGCCATATTATACGAGAATCTTGCCTTCCGAGTTCTCATGGAGCTTCCAATGTATTTGCCATGAGAACACCCAGGACATTTAAATAAGTATATTATTAAACTCCTAAGACTCTTTGGAGCCGGATCCTTTATTTTAAAGAAAGATTTTATATTTATTTTGTTTATAAAGGCAATTTAAAATTTATTTGACAAGAAATATTTCTTTAACAACGCGTGTAATTTTTGGCTAAGGACTTTATTATAAATACCGAGCTAATTCGGATGGTTAATTGTAGATTGAAAGTATGTATTTTATTATGTAGGTGTGTGAGAAATCTGTTGCGTATTTAGTTTCTAGTATAATGTCTTGTACTTGGGAGGTTTTAGTAGCGTATGTGCATACAGTGTTTGCACGTATTATATTTTCTAAGCCCTGGCTCGTGTTTATTATGGTTGGTATGTTTGACCTGTACAGGTGGAAGGGGAGTGGTGGGTGAGTTCGATGTTCACAGCGAACAGGAAAAGAGTGAGGTTGGGTGGGCAATCAATACATTAGTTTTCATTTTCATCAAATTTTAAGTGCAATAGCAACAAGGCTTCATCATGCATAAAGTTAGTAAGTAGAAATCCGCAACGGCAGTAGCGAAGTTAGAAGAAGTGAAAATGCGTGAAGATATCGCCCTAGGCATTGGCACCGGGAAGACAAACGGGCGGTGTTGGGGTGGATAAGACGCTAGCAATCCTTAGGATTTCAGCCAAAACTTCCTAGGTACATTTGATATCGCCTCGCATGTGCATAAAATGATAGATAAGGAAACTAAATATGAGCGGGGGGTGGGGAGAAAAGAGGCGAGGAGAATATGGTAAATATGTTGGCGGGAAAATAGGCGAGGAGAAGATGGTAAAGAAATTGGCGGGAAAATAGGCGATAAAAAGCTGGTAAATAATAAGCGGGAAAATAGGCGAGAATAAGCTGGTAAATAAATTGGCGGGAAAATAGGCGAGAAAAAGGTGATAAATATATTGGCGGGAAATAGGAGAGAAGAAGATGGTAAAGAAATTGGCAGGAATAAAAGGTAACGGGGGATTTTCTGAAGAAATTTAACCCAGGTAGTTTGTTTGCTGTCTGGTTTACACACTTTTGATTTCCTATAACTAAGCGCCATTGGAATCCCTCCACTTATTTTCTGCTGCTCGTTATGCTGTCCAATACACCCCTCTTGAATTTGAATCATTCTGGTTTGTGTGGTTAAGTATGACCATCACTTTCATCATTGGAGCTATTTTTCCGATTGCCATTTGAGCTGTGGAGAACTAAGACTAAAAGCAAAGTGGTGCTTTGCTAAGCCAGTGTCGTCAGTAGCATTATTTGGAACCTCCACAAAGCTCTTTTTATTGTCGCTCCCTATTATTCTTAGATATGTTTAGCCACTTTTTCTTCGCCTTAAAGTGATTGTTCTGTTAATTAGTATTAGTTCAGTAAATGGAATTCATTGACTTGAAAGGGGATATGTTCTTTACCTGTATGGAGCATAATCGATATCAACCATGATGGCCTCTCGTTTCTGACTCGTCACTGCTTTTATGGTTGAATTTCAGCGTCGTCCAAAGATGTTCGGAGAGTGGAGGTTTTTTCAAATTTATCTAAGAACAGCAATGCGAAACTGGTCAATGAAAAAGAGTTTTAACGAAGCTAAAGAGGAGAGTTGTGTCAAGCGGAAGCGACATTGAAAACGGCCAGAAATGGCTCGAGGGGAATTAATTGAGTTCCTTTATGGTATTGTCTATTTGGAAACAAATGTAACTATTGTAACCATCGATGAAATTTTTAATAGATCTAGAGTAAATGAGGATAGAGATATACAAATGAAGAAACAATAGAAAAAAATATCAAGAATAATGAAAAGCCTAATATTAGCAAACAGGGCAACAACCCTTAGTAATCATGAATACTGACTGGAAAGAGAGAGAGTGAAATTAAACCCGGTATATTCTCTCTCCTTGCTGTATTAAGATACTTCGTAATAGAAAAATATATATAAACACAATTAATATTCATATATTTGCTCCCATCACTGAACACTGAACCATTTGTCTGGCACTGCCGAGCAATGTCATTGACAGGTCCAAAGTGCCACCTGAGTCCATCACTTGGAGACGACATTTGTAAACAAAAGAGAGCCCTCACCACTCCACCGATCTATTGCCCTTATTATTATCATTATTATTATTATTGAATAAATTATATAAGCTTAATTATTATATAGCTCTAATTTTAAAATCGAAAATTTTTATATCTTCAATAAAACTTGTTTGTTTTTTATATTATCTTTAATTTTTATTTTTTTACTGAGCTTTCCTCATGGTCCTCATGTCGAATAGCCAATTAGAGGAGGGGAAGGGCTGGTTTAGGGGTAAAGTTTGCTAATGGCAACGAACGTCGGGGTTAGTGGTCAATTCAGATTCTTTGAGAAATACCTAAAAAATGATTTCGTAAAGGAGATGTCCAAGTAACAAAGTTCGGTATTTCACCAAACTAACCTCACTATTCTTCTGAATTGAAATAAGAAAAAATAACGAAAGACTTCCTAAGAAAATGAGAACAACGTCATCAGCTTCATCGAAATTTCTGAGTGCAAAAGCTATAAAATGCCTCACGCAAACAAATTTGACAAAGTACTGAACTTTATTACTTGGCGATCATCTGTACGTTTCTGTGATTTATACACCCTTTATTTCCTTTAATCTGAACAAGGAAACTAATAAATCGTTGATTTATGAAACCCTTACAATAGCCGCGCTGCATTCCCAACCTTCATGGTGAAGAGAGGGTCCACAAGTTCACGGTACTGGTGGAAGCCACGTTGGAATCTTTGGAGTCTTAAGTCTCGCGTCCTTTAGGAACAGCAGAATGTTCAGTCAAATGGAATTATTTCTTTGGCCAGATTCACTCCCGCTCTCAGTGCACGGTGTATCTGCTGTCCCCACAAAGCAGACTTATCTTCTTTAGCGGCAACTGCCAGCACTCATCGAAGAGGTACCATTGATAACTATGCTGGAAATCACATATGCAGGACTACGTGCCATTGCAGCCCCAATGCCCAAAATTCAATGCCCTCCTGGCCCTAATGTTCGTAAGTGGAATTGCAGGCTATATGGATATTTTTTCCACATTTTCACTTCCTCCATCTTTAGCACTTCTCTCTTTACAAACTTTCTGCGTTCGTTTACACTTTAAATTAAAAGGAAATCCCGCCGCCATCCACTCTCCCCGTTTGTTCCAAGAGCTTGTGCGTCATGGAAACATTTTCCTTAATCGAAACCCAACCACATAATTAAACCTTCCACGAAGTCACAAGGAGACACAAGGAAACTAAGTACCCTAGTATACTTTACGGTCCATTCAAAGAGGGTACCTTTGAATGCACTGTTTCGAAAGCAAGCCTAGTTCTCGAAAGTGTCAATTGACACCCTCGAGGAACACACGCACAACGGTTTATGTGCCCAATCGGCGATTTTTCAAGACTTTGTCTAGTCTCGACTTGAACTGTTCAACAGAATTGCTGCTGACAACTTCCACTGGAAGTGCGTTCCAAGTACCACAGATCCTATATGTGAAAAGTTTCCCACACAGATCGCGGTGGTAATGCTCCAGTTCAAGTTTGTAGCCGTGAATTATGGTTCTGTTCTCGCTTAGCTGGAAAATATCCCTATAGTCCACATTGGAAAAGCCTCAAAGTATTTTAAACACTTAGATAAGCTGACCACGCAGCCTCCGGGTCTCCAACGAGAACAAATCTAATTTCCGTAACCTATCTTCGTAACTTTTGTGTCTGATAGAGGGAATCAGTTTAGTTGCCCTGGCTTGCACACGTTCCAATCTCGCGATATCCATTCGTAACGAAGGACTCCAAAATTGTACGGCGTATTCCAAATGCGGTCGGACAAGAGAGTTTTACAAACACAGTACTATCTCCATGTTCCGATATCCAAACTGTCGCTTTATGTAGCCTAGCATCCTTTGGGATGTCTTCTCCGCCTCAATGCACTATTTCGAGAACTTGAGTTCACTAGTGATAGCTACACCCAAGTCCTTCTCGGTATCAGTGCATTCAAGAGCGGTGCCTTTAAGGATATACTGTGATTTGTGCTTTCGGTGGCCAATATGTATCACTTTGCATTTGTTCACGTTAAAAGGCATTTGCCACATGTCCGAACACTCCCCAATCTTCTGGAGATCTTATATGCGGGCAGTAGTTCTTTCTTTTGCAACGTTTATACCAAGCTTGGTATCGTCGGAAAATTTAGACATCTTCGTCGCTTGTCATCATCCATGTCGTAAACATAGCTGATGAAAAGTAGTGGTCCCAGGACAAAACCTTGAGGAATACCGCTAGTAACGCGCACCCACTTAGAAGCCTGTCCATTGAAAACCACCCGTTGCTGCCTGCCGCTTAGCCAGTTTTCTATCTAACCTACTACATTTCCGTCTATGCCTAGCGCACGCACTTTCCGGAGGAGGCGTCGGTGCGGTACCTTTCCAAAGGCTGCACAACATCCTCCGCTTTATCCCGGTCGTGTTCACCAAAAACGAAGTGGAAGAATTACATAAGTTTCGTTAGGCATGACCGGTGCCTTTGGCAGCTATTGACCAACAAGTCAGCTTTTGCTCTTCAAGTACACTGACCATGCTTTTGTTTCTTTTTGATAAATTTCTCGTAATCCCTTGAAGATTTCGTTAAAGTAATTCAAGTTTATTTAAGTTAGGTTTCCAGATTGAAACAGTAAGTAGTTTCTCCTGCGGAAAACTTCAAGGAAACCTTATCCTTCCCATATTTTGGATTATTAAATCGCAAGGATTAGTTTGGGCTGTTTTCGTTTTCCGTCAGCTAAAAATTAATTGGTTGGGATTGGTCTTGGTTTCACAAAGGGCATAATAAGAGCCCCCAGTAGTGCCGATTCCTAGATGGACTCAGTGTTGGCCCCACGGGCAAAAGTACTGAATTTTTCTTTTTTCAGCCTTGGAGTTTAACACTCCATAATCTCAGGAGCAATCTCACAAACCGAAACATAAAAAGAAGTATAAATGCAAAATCAAAATCCCAACGAAGTAAATGAAACTTCAATGAAAAATAAAACCAAAGCTCACGCTTAAAAACACAGCAGATAAACTATAATGCGAAATTGCATTAAGAGAACAACTTCAAGCCACCACTGGACAAAGCCAACCAGAATTCTTGATTAACTCTATCAGTACAGAAACAATCTCACGTGGTAAATATCAAAGCATCTCAAAAAAATACTGGCACTCACTGACTTAGGTTAGTATAAAGTACAAAGTTTCGTTATGTACGGCTTGATTACCAGAATTGGCAGGCCACTTGTCAGAAACCATACTTACATGGGGCGGTCAATAAGTTTTGCGAATCGGTAGGGCAAAACAGAGGAAGGGGGATGGCTGTTTGTGGGGGTGTTAGGACAAGTTATGACAGGTCAGGACCTGCAGCCGCACGCTCCTGCCTCGTCTATTTAAGAAGCACTAGCTGATCGCAGATGGTCAGTCACAAATTTTTCAACAATGGAGAAGGTTGAGCACCGCGCAGTGATCAAATTTTTTACCAAGGAAGGCAAGAATGCAAAAGAGATACATGAACGCATGGTTGCAGTGTATACAGACACCGCCCCTTCCTATGCGACCATTGCTCGCAGGAATAGGGAGTTCCGCCATCGTCGTGAGTCCCTTGAAGATGACCTCCCGTCCAGGACGCCCGTGGGACGTGACCAACGAGGACAATGTGGCCCGTGTGGAGAGGATCATCCTCGAAAATCGACGGGTGAAGGTCGAAGAAATCGAGCGAGAACTTGGAATATCACATGGAAGTGTTATCAACATCATCCACAATAATTTGGCCATGACCAAGGTCTCTGCCCGTTGGGTCCCTAGAAACCTCACGCCCCATGATTAACTTTAACGTCGTCAAAGTGCACAAGGCCAGAGTTGCACAAGCTGCCCTGCGTGAGTGCGGATTCGATGAGCTCAACCTTTTCCCTACAGCCCAGATCTGGCCCCTAGCGACTACCTTTTATTCCGCCAGCTCAAGGCTGCACTACGTGGACGCCGGTTTGGGGACGATGAAGATGTCCAGATCGCCGTCCAGGAGTGGATTGAACAGCAGTCGGGAGATTTATGGTTGTCTGGAATTCGAAGCCTCAGGGACAAATGGCGCAGGTGCATTGAAGTCGAGGGTAATTATATTGAAAAATAATAAAACACTTTTCCTCATATCTCATTTCCTTATATCTGAATTGCAAAACATATTGACCGCCCCTCGTAGCTCTAAAAGCAGCGAAGAGTATTTATGGAGAGGCGAAAAAAATCGAATATGATGGATATAATGTAGAGTCCGTCATAATATATAATATATCAACCTTTAAGAAAACTACAAATAGTTAAAATATGCTTCAAACAGCAAACGTTTCCCAACAAAATCCGGTTTGCTGGTACCACAATTCTTATTAAAGAAGAACTGGCAACAAAAGTGCAATGGCGAAAATGCTTAAAATTTGGCCATCCCATTAAATATTGCAAATAAGAGAGACAAAGCTGTTTAAAGTGTCTGTCGCTAAAACACAAGTGAAGAATAAACTATACAAGATAAATGCAAAAACCTCGGTGTAAACCACAACTTTTTCGGAAAACGCCCGCATTATACCTTTAACTAGGAGGCAAGATGTCTCATACTACGAATCAGCATAAGCAGTCTTCAAGCCATCTGGATATGGCAAGTGAGGGGATCAAGCTTAACACACCTATATATGCTGCAGAAATAACTATATTTTAAATAAAGTAATCGCCCAGTAAAAAACAAAACATGAACTCTACAAGGAAATAAAACTTTTCCCCCTGAATTCAAAGAATGCAATACAGGCCCAACGAAGCATCTTTCATCTGATCTAAATTCATCTGCAAGGTCACCCAACCGTTGTGAACATTATTATCACTCATAGATACGAATCTTCAGCTAAATAATACCTTTTTTCCCACCATCAGCTCCTTAGATTGAAGAGGGCAAGAACAAAAGACTAAGATCCCCTCGATCTTCAGATTCATCAGATCCAAGCCCAAAATCGAGCAGTAATTCCAGCTCAAAAACAATATCCTTTGATGAGGACATACGAAAAGCAGCAGAAATCCACGGTGATAGGAAAATGTTCAACATGATGGAGTCAACGTCCAATGAAGCAGACTAATTGATTCTCAAGCTTCAAGATTAAGGCCCTACTGACACTGGGTCTATCGAAAAATCAGTAGTACCCAATATAAGGAATCACATTACTAAGTAAGCTTAAACAAGGAAAGAGCCATCAACAAACATTCCAAGAGAAACACAGCCTCTCAAACCCAAGTACAGACGGAAACCCTACTCTAACCCCATTCCCCAAGTTTCAAAATCCAACCAATCTCTTCAGAGAGAAAAATCAATCAAGATCCTGAAAATTCAACCAGGTTCAAACTCCCAAACCCTTCCTCTTCGAAAATGCCCGCTGGTTTCCCTACCAAAGATTGGGATAAAAAGAACTAACAATTAAATTCAATAACTCAGAATCGTCTAAAAAAAATCCTATTCTTAAAATGGAATATCCGCGGCCTTAAGGCCGCGAATTTCTATAAAATCTTTTAGCAGAAAAAGACCCACACACCACACCGTTTGGTCGGCTACATATTAAAACAAATACATAAATTAGTCATTAAGGGTTGATTAGCTGCATTTATATAAAAAAGAAATCCCAACAGCAGGAGCTTCGTTGCCAAAATACACGATTTTCACCTCAGACCACATACTTAATTTAAAGGAGTACTGCGAGGGAGAGTTCTTAGCACCACTCTACCTCGTAGTCATCATCGCAGTTGACGACTTTGCCCTGGAAGTCCCAGGCTCAAACCCAGCAATAGTATCTGAAAACCTTCAAGAAGACATCAACAACATCGCCAACTATACCTCACAGCATGGCTTTACAATATTGGCCGAAAAAATCGCGGTGATCACCTTTACACGAAAGAGACGGGTACCTCGTATTTTTATACAAATAAATCAATAACTAATAACATTCAAAACTAGCATCGGATTCTTGAGTTTAATACTAGATGAAAAGTTTATTTGGACGGGTCATATCAACATCCTAGCAAACGCTGCTCAAATGCAACTAATGTCCTAACGAAACTCTCATCTCAATTTGGGAAACGATAGGTATACTCTGATGCATCTACATTAAACCTTAGTATTAGCAAAGACCAGTTATATGTGTCATCTTTACGGAGTGGCCGCCCCTTCAACACTGACCTAATTAGATCCCCTTTCTCTGAAGTTCGAGGATTAGCAACCGATGCGTTTAAATCAACACTAACTTCTTCCTTCTGCGCTGATACGGGCATACTTCTACTTCAATACGAAAGGGAAATTGCGGAACTTAAATACTTCGACCGCGCACAAAGCAAAAACAATAAAACAGCTCGATTAATAGAAGAGACGTAGTTACTCATCCTCCACTAAATGAATTAAAAATCTGAGATATTTACAATTAAATGACCCTAAAATTCTCCCCAAAGAATTCCCCCCCCCATCCCTATTGGATATCTCCGGATCCCTAACTCAGACACCTTTTATTTCCTACACCAAACCAGACCATCAAAGAATCAATCAACCATGCCAATCTATTTACATAGATGGATCAAAGTCCAAAGTGACACTGTAGTTCAAGCTATATCAACAAGAACCAAAAGCCTATCAAACTGAGCCTCACATCTATCAGCAGAACTCACCGGTATCTCAATAGTGATCGACCTATCTAGCATGACCAGTGGTTCCCAAACCAGGGGTCGCGACCCAAATGATGGTCGCCAGATGGCTACAAAAGGTAAAAATAAATAAATAAAAGGGAGAGGGAGAGAGAAATATGAGAAGTAAATGTAGTTCAAACATAATTATTAACATCATAATTATGGAATATAAATCGTCATTCAAACTAGGACAGCAAAGAGGTTGAGAATACTAAAGTAAGTTAAATGAAGGTAGAAAAACATACGAGTATTGTCGTGGGTTAGCCGAGATTAATCTTTTTTATTTATTTTTTTATTATGATGAATAAAAATGAGTTGTATGTTCGTACTTTCAGTGATCGTTCAGGATCGATCTTTAAGAGCGCTTTTCTTATCTTTATTCTACTGAATGAATAAAAAGGGGAGTTCTCTCTTTAATATATTAAATACTGCCAACGCAACTCGTTCAAGGATAATTTAAACACTTCAACCAAAATAGACTTAAACTGTACATTAATCAACTCAAACAAAATTAATATATACACGTACAAAATACAACTTAAAAATGGTTCTTAAGTCCCTTTACCGACACGGCGTTACTCAGGTTGCTTTAAGGAAGAACAATTTACTTTAAAACAAATTCGTCTTTAAGATATACAAATAATCTACGTTAAATGCACGGTGACATGAAAATAGAATTGATTACTTACATTAGGTAGTGGTGATTACCCAAAGAATTCAAACGCAACACCTTCGTTGAATCTTGTCCGGGGAAGGCATCGCGATTGTAGTTTATTTGCTTCTCACTAGATGGCGTTACTTTGACGAGGATTGGGCGAGTGGCGTCACGCGGAATTTCGAGGCGATGAATAGCAGGAATCAAAACAAACACCCAACCGAATGAGGAGGCGTTGGGTCGTGAGTTTATTACCTTGAAAAGATTTTCTCAGACGAGGCTTGCAGCTGGCTATATAATTTTCTAGCGATTTGGTGTCGCTTGTAGAGCTTCTCTTTTAGGTGAGAAATCTATCTAGTTTAGGGGTGTCAAACTCAGATAGGGTAAGATCACTTGACGATCTTTGGTAATTAAGCTGTGCCAATTATGCTTGGAGGTAAAATCACGTGACGATCTTTGGTAATCGAACTGTGCCGATTATGTTTGGTGCACTCTGTTATTGCCCAAGAAAATGAAAGTCCTTCTTAACTTGCTGGGGAAATTCTATCCCTGCAAGTTCTTATCGATGTTGTGACGAAAACGAAAAGAGTCCTCTTTTTCTCCTGACCAACCGTTTTATACTAGAATTACTCCCGCGGGGTAATGGGAGGGTGGAAGGGGATAGCAAGGGGAGACCCGAGGGTGCCCTGGCTTTTGGGGCGTCTGTTAATTCTCTTCCTTGACATTTTGAAATTAAGGAAACTGGATCTCATGTTGAATCACCAGAAGTGGGTATCAATTCAGCCGTGCTTTGGCGTCGTGGCGCTCTGGGGAGAGCGTAATACGAGATCGACAGTATGACTTTTTGACTTGCTTGTTTATAAATACTCCCTCGGAGGGTAGGCATTTTGAGCAGAGGTCAGAAATAACTGTCTCCTAAATTTACCATTTTTATCGTTCTTGTATGTTACCGGAGACCGGGTAGAGTGGCTAAGAGAAACCCAAGTGGCCTTTGTTTTTCCTTCATTATTTCTCCTCGCCATGAGAAACACCTCGATATATATATATATATATATATATATATATATATATATATATATATATATATATACTCGCAATTTCTTAACTGCCTCGGTTAACTCGGAAGTACGAGCAATCTTTGTGACAGCAAATCGGAGATGTTCTAAGTGAACAATGGAGGTTATTGTTGGAACCAAGCGTTCTCTTGAAGAACGTTAAAAAGGGGGGAAATTAGATTATCCTGACGTGATGTCTTGGGAACGAAAACCGTTTCTTGACGAACGGGCTTGAAGAACAATGGCTGTTCTAACGTTGTTCTCTTCTGAACAACAGGGGGGGGGTGAGAACCGTTTCTTGTCAAACGGGCTCAAAGAACAATGGCTGTTTTAACGTTGTTCTCTTTCTGAACAACAGGGGGGGCCTTGTTGACTTGGCGTCTCGAAGGCACGAACTTTGGCACTCAAGGGATATTGTCCTCTTCTGGGCAATAAGGGAGACCGGATCGGCGTGATGCCTCGCGAAGATAAACGGGATCTGCTTTAATTGGGAAAAGCTATGGTATAAATACCCGGAGCCATCTTCATGGCGTAGGCGATAATTGAGTGGAGGACTTCAGGGGAATGTCCCGGTGGCGTCTGGGAAAATACCTTATCTGCCCATAAGCCTAATTCAATTTGGCGAGATCGACGTATGGAGGCGAAACGATGGAGTGAACCTACGAGATTAAACATTGGCTATGATGGGAGAAAACGCGCTTCTGCTTCCTCTCGCAGGCAGGATGCACGTGGGTAAGCATGTGGGTAAGCATGGTTAACATGTGATAGAGGCTGAATTAAAGCGGCCTCAGACTGTTCTATCACAATATATATATATATATATATATATATATATATATATATATATATATATATATATATATATATATATATATATATATAGAAAGAGAGAGAGAGAGAGAGAGAGAGAGAGAGTCATGGGCAAAGGTTAGAGACTACGATCTCTTTTTCATATAAGAGAATTATTAGAACTAATCAAACGTTGCATTTTTTTTTGTATCATAATTTGAAGAATAAATATACAAAATTTAGAGACCAGACCAAACCCATTTTATTAATAAATACAGGCAATTGATCCTCGCAGTCAATATTTACAATGATATCCCTTTTTCTTAAAGATAGCTTTAATTTGTTTTGGCATGCTGGAGACCAAATTTGTGATGATATCTTTCCTGATATAAGCACCTGCAACTACTTTTGTTTATCAAATAGCCCCAGGTCCAAATAGTTTGATGTTATTTTTGGTCAAAAACTTTTTTATTACTTTTTTGTGACAATGTGCGCTAGCATGCTGAAAAATACAGTTAACATCTTAGACATAGAGAACCCTTCAAAGACAGGTTTGCATTGAGTGAGTTTTCGTTTTGCTGTCGCTTGGTGCGACGACACTGCCCCTGGTCAGGACGATGTCCCGTATACCATGCTCGACACCTAGGCGAGCCTTTCTGTTACATTTGTTCAGCAGTATATGGACAGAGGCAATCCTCCCAAACTCGTGGCGAATGTTTACTGTCCTCACTTTACACAAACCGGGGCGAGATCACTTTACCTCGGCCGGTTTCCGCCCAATCTCTCTAAACTCCTGCGTGTGCAAGTTGATGGAGAAATTAGTAAATGTTATATTAGCAAATTTTTCTGGACAGCGGAGGTCATCTGTCTTCTTCAAGTTACGATCCAGGTTGGATGCTCTGCTTAGACTGACAAATGCCGTGTAGGCCTTCCTTTGTTAATAGCACTAAGTCTCGATGTTTTTCCATCTGGAGAATACCTATAATACCGCATGGCGATACGGTATTATGGAGATTTTCCACACGATGGAGGCAAGGGGACGCCTCCCAATCATTATATCAGTATTTTTGCGAGATCGTCGATTCCGCGTACGGGTGGGGAAGACCTCGCCGGCCCAATGGAGCAGGAAGTGGGTGTCCCGCAGGAAAGTGTCTTCAGTGTTACACTCTTTGACCTGAGCATCCAGGGTATCACTTCGTTGCTGCTGGAAGATTTTCTCGCTACGCTTTACCTGGACGACCGTTCGATCTCTTTTGGTGCGGTCCAGATGCCAACTCTGGAGCATCGAAACCAACAACCATTGAACTGCATCTCTCCCGATGCCAAAGCCCACATGTTTCCGTTTTCCTTGGTCATAACTAAACTGGTGCACTTCTGCCACCATCCACGGCTCCACCCCGAACAGGACTAGTTCCTAAACAGGGTTCGCCTGGAAGTGGTGGACTCGCACCGTTTCCTTGGCTTCGTTTTCAACGGACGCCTCACCTGCGAGGCTCACATTCACAACCATAGCGTCTTGTGTACCCGCGACATGGACATTCTTCGTTCCATGACTTCCAGCACCTGGTTTGATGATAGGGGCACTGTTTTTCTTTTCTGTCGATCCTTTGTTCGTTCGAAGCCAAGCCTCTATTTCGGAAGGTGGACTTGATCCACCACACGTCTCCTGGTGACCGATGCGTTCCGCACTTCTCCCATTGAGAGCATAGTTGTCAATGCTGGGGAAATGCTAGTCGTTCTAGGCCATGTACAGTGCATTATGTGCCTGTACGCGTGATCTTGGCACCTCCCTCTGGTACCAACAGCTCTTACTGCAGCCGAACCGTTCTTGACGATAACTATGCTGCCAAAAGATGCCAGTTATACCCTACTATTTTGGGTTTATGGATAGGAAACAGCAACGAGAGCTCAGTGTACCTTTCGTGCCAACGGCGCCCCTGGTACTGCCCACATCGTCTCCCTGGACGGCACCACCTTTTATTATTTGTGACCACGCTTCTGCTCTCAAAACTTCTACAGCGCCGTGAGTATTGCATTGGGCCTTTTTGGAGAATACTTGTGCTAGTGTATACGGATGGCACCAAGTTCGTGGCCGGGGTCAGCCGTGGATGGGAGCAGCACGCCTCTAGTAGGTGCTGCGTCTGTCTTCACGGTAAAGATAGTTGCAATACACCACTCGTCACGAGTAATAACGCGTTGTGCCCGATTTGGAGACCGTATTGTGATCTTTAGCGACTCAGAAAGCACCCTGAGTGCTCTTGAGCCATTAAAATCTTCACACCTCCTGGTTCACGGTATCCGTGACGGCAAGGTTGCCGAGAGCCGGGCGGGTGTCGTGATTACCTTTTGCTGGGTTAATGGACATGTGGGTATTGAGGTCGCCAAATAATCCGCCAGGGCTGGGCTATCAGATCAGCATTTCGCTCTTCATTACACTGATTTCATGGCAGGAATTAGGCCAGCCCTCCGGGCTGCTTGGCAAATAAGATGGGAAACCATCGAGAGGAATTTTTGCTTTGCCTGTCATTGAGCTGCGATTTTTCCTGTGGCCGCGACGGCTTCAAGTTCGAATTGGGCAGACTCGCAGGACACACCGCCATTTGATGGCACGCTCGCCTGCACTTTATTGCGACGACTGCGCTGTCCTACAATTACCCAGTCTGGTGATCTTCGCGCACGCTTCGGGATCGCTACCGCTTGTCCCTTGTACGCGAGACACTTGGTGCACACAGAATTTGGGCTATCCGGCCTTCTACTCCATTTTCTTTGACTCTCTTTGTTATTTCTCGCATGTTCCTGTGTCGGGGGAAGCCCGCCTCTCCTCGACGTTAGAGAGTGATCTTTCTTCTTCTTGCTTTTTTGCTAATTTTGTTATTTGCTTGATTGTTTGGCTTTGTTTTTGTTATTTTCTTTTTGCATGTTTTTGTTTTCTTTTAATCTAGCATAGTATTAGGCTATAACGTAATTGCGGCAACTTTTGACCTAGGAGGGTGTCGTCAGATGCGCTCTTTGCTTCGTATCTTGTTATTAGGTAGGGTGAGAAGGATCCATAGTGTAGTTATGCCATGAGGTTCAACAGGCATGTCAAAGTGTCTTCAGGCGAAATGCCCGAGCTTTATTTCTTTCAGTTCGAGTGCGTCGTGTAAAATTTCCTCGATATCTGGCATGGGTTTCTACTGCTGCCGAGCAGGCTTTGTTCCACCAGGCTAGATCAGACCGTCTTCGGCCAGAAAACCATAAAACTGTTGTTTTTTCGGCGTCGCTAGGAATGTTACCTGTGTTTGAAGCATGTTATGAGTTATTCCAGTCATCTGGTCGTAAATTCCATGGGGGAGGCGAGCGATGTGGTTCTGAGTTAGCAATTGTCAAAACAATAAAGAAGTGGTCATTCTCATGTAAGTAGAGAACTTACTGCTGGTAAATGGAAAAGCAATCTGGGGAACACATAGATACCTATGCACTGCTAAACAATCTATCTGAGCATAATACAAGGGAAAATCGCTATAATTTAAAACCCCCAAAAAGGTCAATAAGGGTCTAAGATACGTTCTTTATTGTTGAGGTGTCATCACCGTGTAGCACTGCTAGATTCCTATAATCTGTAGTACTCCAAAAATAATTAAAATCAATTTGTTATCCTTTAAAGTAACTTGTATGTGTAATGTAAATCCAACACACACACACAAATATATATATATATATATATATATATATATATATATATATATATATATATATATATATATATATATATATATATATATATGCCAGGTGTCCCAGAAAAAAGTTAACCGTAATTTGAATTAGTATAACTCAAAAACTATTGGAGATTTTGGGGTCCTGCAAAAAGTGTTTTATTTACCAACTATTTATCTGTCGAGTTTGTAAATTTCACTAAATCTGCTTTCATGATGTTGATACACCAATGGGTTTAGTGGAAGCTATCAAAAATATGTTTGCGCAAGGAAGTAAAATAATGAAACGAGGCCTACGAAGGCTAGGCCACCGTGCACTTTCAAGAGAAGCGTAGGGAGCCTCGAGTCACTGTGCGATTCTTCAAGTAAAGCCTAGACCATTTTACAGTGTATTTTCAGCCACGCTGTGGTATTGTTTCGTCATTATTGCTTACTAAGCAAATCAAAGCGTTTCTGTGTAAAGGTTTACTTCCATAAAACCTTTTTAATCATGCAGTTAACAAAAGATCAACGCGTATTTGTGGTTACAAACTTTATTAAGACTGGCAGTATTAAACAAGTACAAGATTCATTTAAACAACTTTTTTCAGGTAGGTACCCACCAAGCAAGCCAACAATTTTGAAAAATGTTCGCAAATACCAACATGAAGGAACATGCTTAAATCTAAATAAAGGTCGTTCGGGTCGTATGAGAACCTCAAGAACAGAAAATATCGAAAATGTTCAGATGACACTTCTTCAAAATCCACATGTATCCGTCAGAAAGAATGGGTTACAATTGTCAAAGTCATCATTTAACCACATTATTAAACATGACTTGAAATGGCATCCCTATAAGATACATGCAAGACACCAGCTTCTGGAAACTGATTTTTCTCGTCGTAGACAATTTGTCGAATGGCTTCTTGGAAAACATAGTGATTGGTGACGAGGCAGCCTTTTTCATGAATGGAAAGGTAAATAGCCATAACGTTCGGCAATATGCGCCGCTGAACCTTCCCCCCCCCCCTCTCCCCCAGCATTCAAATTTGACACACGGTATTTGTCAGCAGAAAGTGTCTGTGGATCGGAATATGCGGGAATGGCTATCTTTTCGGCCCATTGTTTTACGAAAATAAGATGAATGGTGCTGCCTACCTGATCATGATCAATGAAAGGATCTTCCTGGAACGCGGCCAGATTTACGGCAATCAATTCAATAGACTTTGTTGGAGTCAGGACGGCGCACCAGCTCATGGACAGCTTGCTCTAAGAACGAAATTAAGAGAAACGTTTGAAAACCACATTGTCGCGCTAAATCATGCAATTAAATGGCATCCAAGATCCCCTGACTTAACACCGTACGATTATTTCTTATGGGAATATCTAAAGAATAAAGTGTATTCTACTCCACCACAAAGTATCAAACAGTTAAAAGATAGTATCACACATGAAGTCAATAGACTTAAAGAAAATCACAAGTTAATCAAAAAAGTTGTTCAATCAATGCGTTCAAAGGCGCAACTGTGCTTGGAAAGAAATGGAGGACATGTGGAAGGAAACGGTGCTTATAAAATTAAAAAATGAATTTGTATTACTTATATGAAGAGGTGCTTTTGTTAAAAATTGATTTAAATATATTTGTTGATTTTAAATTTCAAAGTTTCATTATTTTACTTCCTTGCGCGAACATAATTTTGATAGCCTCCACTAAACCCATTAGTGTATCAATATCGTAGAAGTGAATTTAATGAAATTTCTAGAATCGACAGATAAATAGTTGGTAAATTTGTTTTGTTTTGCAGGACTCAAAAATCTCTAATAGGTTTTGAGTTATATTAATTCAAAGTACGGTTGACTTTTTCTGGGACACCATATATATATATATATATATATATATATATATATATATACCAATTTAGAATTCCCCTATATTAAACAATTCCCTTAGAATTACCGCAAACTCTTAAATTGCTGAACAATATTGGAACCACATTGCCTAAAATATTTTCCAACCAACTTTGTTCTTCCTCATTGTGTTTTCGCTCTCGCCGCGAAAGGTTTGTTCAATAAGTGTTACATAATTCAGGTTAAAAAATTCATCTCAAACGTGTGAGTACTGTAGCAGCTGACAACCTTGCGAGCTCCTACAAAGTTCGTAAAGAGGAAGTTGGCTTAATTCGCGACTATATTTTATTCAAACCATATTTTTTATCTTATTCACTATAATATCCAGCTTATATAGATAATTCCTCTTAACATTATTATCATCGACCATTTTCCTATATTCAATTTATATATATATATATATATATATATATATATATATATATATATATATGTATATATATATATGTATATATATATATATATATATATATATATATATATATATATATATATATATATATATATATATATATATATATATATATATATATATATATATATATATATATATATATCGTATTTCATTACAATACACATCATATTCTTTGGCTATAATATCCAATTAAATAACCGTATTATCCAATTCAATTATTAAGCCATATTCCCGGCCGAATTTTTCTCTTTCAATGCATTTTTATCTTTAAATTCACATATCAAGGCTTAATGGCTGCTATCTAGGCAAGTTTGTCATTAAACCAATCATCACATTAAGCTATAGTACTGTACTTATATAATTTTCATTTATTACAGACCCCAATTTACTTATACTATTGTGATCCCGTTACTATCCTTTAACATTCTTTATCCTGTTAATACCCTATCCTGTTAAATACCTTTTTTTTACATCTATTTAGTATCCTGTTATTTTACATTTAATTACCAATTAATATCTTGTGAATTGCCTTTTGAATTCTTTTACATATCCATTAAATAATAACTCGTTATATTATAACCAATCAATCATATCTTTGTTTTCATTGTTAATTCTTAAATTCCATAAATTTTCATACGATCTCGTGTATTCAAAACCCTAGTGTTGTTACCGCATTCCGTCACGTAGATCAAATCATAAAATTCAACCTTCATTTCTATCAAACTAATTTATGTGTACAGGAAATTATATTTATATGCTATCTAGGTTAACATATTAACCATACATGGGATGACTGCCAACTGTGGTAGGTTGTATAACGTGCAAATGATTGAAAGTTTCGAAAATGAAACCATCACGGCAACTGCCTACTGAACAGTATGGAAGGGAGTGTGGAGTAACGAGCTTTCGTTACTAAAATGGAAACAAACCAAAGTGCCGAACTCTCAAGTGAGGATGGGGAGTTGAAGACAAGAAATTCACGAATCAGTGGGAAAAGGTACAGTCCAACCTGATTTTTCTGAAGACAAACAACTAATCGTTGATTTTTGGACAGAAAAACT
This sequence comes from Ceratothoa steindachneri, assembly GCA_963969495.1. NCBI lineage: Eukaryota > Metazoa > Arthropoda > Malacostraca > Isopoda > Cymothoidae > Ceratothoa > Ceratothoa steindachneri. The sequence continues at coordinate 116,971,477 of OZ018319.1, forward strand.
AAGCTCTTCCCATTTGCGAAGAACTCTTTGATAGTTCCACTGTAAAATTTAACCTATTGTTACTTGCGAGTATACACTAATGTGGATATCTTACTGCCGCTGGCTGAAGTAATTAGCGTGGAGGCAGAGCCTACTAAAGAACATGTTGGGGTTAACAATTTGTTACTTCTATGGGGGGATGATTGTTGGTACCAGCGGGTGTTATCTGTTTATGTGGTGGTATAGGTTAACGGTTTGTGGGTGCGTGGTCGGTTATTATAAGGGCGTGTATTGAAGAGTCCTCGTTGCTATTGCGCTCGACGAGTGACGAGGACTTTAGGAAGTGGGCCTAATATACGGCTTACCGAAGGTGTCTCGGTAATTGGGGTAAGTAAAGGACTTTGGAAGGACGCGGCAAAGAAAATATAACTTTATTCTTGAATTGGCCTACTAAAGGGTCAGGTGGATTACGTCTCGAGTTCTTTGTGGTCAATGTACGCGAAGTATAGAGACTACAGGCCGCAGGATTCCGCGACGCTACTAAGGAAATGAAATGAGCTAATGAATCAGGAAGAATGAATCTTATTCTGAATAAGACCCATGAGAGTGTGTCAGTCCGTCTGTCTCTCTCTCTTTCTCTCCATATATATATATATATATATATATATATATAT